>JBBHAA010001863.1:0-67500 GCA_037953035.1 Aquarana catesbeiana | reverse complement strand
GGCACAGGACAAGTTGGGGTGGTACAGGGCAGGTTGGAGTGGTATAGGGCAGGTTGAAGTGGTATAGGGCAGGTTGAAGTGGCACAGGGCAGGTTGGGGTGGTACAGGGCAGGTTGAAGTGGTATAGGTCAGGTCGGGGTGGCACAGGGCAGGTTAGGGTGGTACAGGGCAGGTTGGGGTGGCACAGGGCAGGTTGGGGTGGCACAGGGCAGGTTGAAGTGGTATAGGGCAGGTTGGGGTGGCACAGGGCAGGTTGGAGTAGCACAGGGCAGGTTGGGGTGGCACAGGGCAGGTTGGAGTAGCACAGGGCAGGTTGGGGTGGCACAGGGCAGGTTGGGGTGGTATAGGGCAGGTGTGGGTAACACAGGTCAGGTTGGGGTGGTATAGAGCAGGATTGGATGACTGGCGCAGGGCAGGTTGGGGTAGTATAGAGCAGGTTGGGGTGTCACAGGGCAGGTTAGGACTCTATGCAGTGAGAGTATGCTGTGCAGTAACTTACAGCATGCCTCATTCCTGCAGATGAACTTGGGCGGGTCTGCTGTGTCCTGGCCTCTATCTCCTTCAGCTTCGGGATCAGCCAGTGTGAAGAGGTCTCTGGAAGGAGTGGAGGAGGCGGCGCGGCCACACCCACAGCTCCGCCCACTATCTCCTTCAGCTGCGGGATCAGCCAGTGTGAAGGGGTCTGTGGGAGAAGTGGAGGGAGTGGAGGAGGCGGCGCGGCCACACCCCCAGCTCCGCCCACTATCTCCTTCAGCTGCGGGATCAGCCAGTGTGAAGGAGTCTGTGGGAGGAGTGGAGGAGGCGGCGCGGCCACACCCCCAGCTCCGCCCACCAACTTCGGCTGCCTCGGAGACATTGGAGATCTCCGAGTGACAGCTTAAAGGGGTTGTAAAGGTAAAAGTTTTTTCACCTTAATGCATTCTATGCATTAAGGTGAAAAAACTTCTGACAGAACCGCCGCCCCCAGCCCCCCCGTTTTACTTACCTGACGCCTCGAAAGTCAGCTTCGCGTTCCCGACATCTGTTCCTCCGCTCACCCTGGCCGCTGATTGGCTGCAGTGGATGGATTGAAAGCAGCGCAGCCATTGGCTCGCGCTGCTGTCAATCACATCCGATGACGCGGCGCGCCGGGGGGCGGGGCCGAGTGATACAGCGAGCGGCTATAGCCGCCGGCTGTATCACGGGAGCGCGCCCGCAAGCACTCACCACCGTGCGAGAGAGCTCGCATGAAGGTGGTAAATGCTTGCGGGGAGGAGCTGAGACAGCCGCCGAGGGACCCCAGAAGACCAGGTTCGGGGCCACTCTGTGCAGAACGAGCTGCACAGTGAAGGTAAGTATGACATGTTTGTTATTTTTAAAAAAAAAAAAAAACACCTTTACAACCCCTTTAACCTGAAGGGGGAGTGTTATAGGCAGCTTCCCCCGCACTGCTGGATGCCCTGCTCGCACCGCTCCGAGGCAATCTATAGTAGTGTTTAGCGGCTGCCCCGGTGTCACCCCCCGCACCCCCATAGTAACGCCTCTGCTCATGATCATCACCCTCTCTCTCTCTCTCTCCCCTAGGCTAGAGCCTAGCCTGCCTGTATACCGTCCTAGCCTGCCTGTATACTGTTCTAACCTGTCTATATAGCCTCCTAGCCTGCCTGTATACCGTCCTAGCCTGCCTGTATACTGTCCTAGCCTACCTGTATACTGTTCTAACCTGTCTATATACCCTCCTAGCCTTTCTATATACCATCCTAGCCTGCCTGTATACTGTTCTAGCTTGCCTGTATACCCTCCTGGCCTGCCTGTATATCGTCCTAGCCTGCCTGTATACTGTTCTAGCCTGCTTGTATACCGTCCTAGCCTGCCTGTATACCGTTCTAGCCTGCCTGTATACCGTCCTAGCCTGCCTGTATACCGTCCTAGCCTGCCTGTATACCGTTCTAGCCTGCCTGTATACCGTCCTAGCCTGCCTGTATACCGTTCTAGCCTGTCTGTATACCGTTCTAGCCTGCCTGTATGCCGTTCTAGCCTGCCTGAATGCCGTTCTAGCCTGCCTGTATACCGTCCTAGCCTGCCTGTATACCGTCCTAGCCTGCCTGTATACCGTCCTAGCCTGCCTGTATACCGTCCTAGCCTGCCTGTATACTGTTCTAACCTGTCTATATAGCCTCCTAGCCTGCCTGTATACCCTCCTAGCCTGCCTGTATACTGTCCTAGCCTGCCTGTATACTGTCCTAGCCTGCCTGTGTACTGTCCTAGCCTGCCTGTATACTGTTCTAACCTGTCTATATACCATCCTAGCTTGCCTGTATATCGTCCTAGCCTGCCTGTATACTGTTCTAGCTTGCCTGTAAACCCTCCTGGCCTGCCTGTATACCGTACTAGCCTGCCTGTATACCGTACTAGCCTGCCTGTATACCGTCCTAGCCTGCCTGTATACTGTCCTAGCCTGCCTGTATACTGTTCTAACCTGTCTATATACCCTCCTAGCCTTTCTATATACCATCCTAGCCTGCCTGTATACCGTCCTAGCCTGCCTGTATACCGTCCTAGCCTGCCTCTATACCGTCCTAGCCTGCCTGTATACCGTCCTAGCCTGCCTGTATACTGTTCTAACCTGTCTATATACCCTCCTAGCCTGCCTGTATACCGTCCTAGCCTGCCTGTATACTGTTCTAGCCTGCCTGTATACCATCCTAGCCTGCCTGTATACCGTTCTAGCCTGCCTGTATACCGTCCTAGCCTGCCTGTATACCGTCCTAGCCTGCCTGTATACCGTCCTAGCCTGCTTGTATACCGTCCTAGCCTGCCTGTATACCGTTCTAGCCTGCCTGTATACCAACCTATCCTGCCTTCTATATCGTCCTAGCCTGCCTGTATATCGTCCTAGCCTGCCTGTATACCAACTTATCCTGCCTTCTATATCGTCCTAGCCTGCCTGTATACCGTCCTAGCCTGCCTGTATACTGTTCTAACCTGTCTATATAGCCTCCTAGCCTGCCTGTATACCCTCCTAGCCTGCCTGTATACCGTCCTAGCCTGCCTGTATACTGTCCTAGCCTGCCTGTATACTGTTCTAACCTGTCTATATACCCTCCAAGCCTTTCTATATACCATCCTAGCCTGCCTGTATATCGTCCTAGCCTGCCTGTATACCATCCTAGCCTGCCTGTGTACCAACCTATCCTGCCTTCTATATCGTCCTAGCCTGCCTGTATACCGTCCTAGCCTGCCTGTATACCGTCCTAGCCTGCCTGTATATCGTCCAAGCCTGCCTGTATACCGTCCTGGCCTGCCTGTATATCATCCTAGCCTGCCTGTATACTGTTCTAGCCTACCTGTATACTGTCCTAGCTTGCCTGTATACCGTCCTGGCCTGCCTGTATACCATCCTGGCCTGCCTGTATACCGTCCTAGCCTGCCTGTATACCGTCCTAACCTGCCTGTATACCGTCCTAGCCTGCCTGTATACCGTCCTAGCCTGCCTGTATACCGTCCTAGCCTGCCTGTATATCGTCCTAGCCTGCCTGTATACTGTTCTAGCCTGCCTGTATACCGTCCTAGCCTGCCTGTATACCGTCCTGGCCTGCCTGTATATTGTCCTGGCCTGCCTGTATACCATCCTGGCCTGCCTGTATACCGTCCTAGCCTGCCTGTATACCGTCCTAGCCTGCCTGTATACCGTCCTAGCCTGCCTGTATATCGTTCTAGCCTGCCTGTATACCGTTCTAGCCTGTCTGTATACCGTTCTAGCCTGTCTGTATACCGTTCTAGCCTGCCTGTATGCCGTTCTAGCCTGCCTGTATACCGTCCTAGCCTGCCTGTATACTGTCCTAGCCTGCTTGTATACCGTCCTAGCCTGCCTGTATACTGTTCTAGCCTGCCTGTATACCAACCTATCCTGCCTTCTATATCGTCCTAGCCTGTCTGTATACCGTCCTAGCCTGCCTGTATACCGTCCTAGCCTGCCTGTATATCGTCCTAGCCTGCCTGTATACTGTCCTAGCCTGCCTGTATACTGTTCTAACCTGTCTATATACCCTCCTAGCCTTTCTATATACCATCCTAGCCTGCCTGTATACCGTCCTAGCCTGCCTATATACCGTCCTAGCCTGCCTCTATACCGTCCTAGCCTGCCTGTATACCGTCCTAGCCTGCCTGTATACTGTTCTAACCTGTCTATATACCCTCCTAGCCTGCCTGTATACCGTCCTAGCCTGCCTGTATACTGTTCTAACCTGTCTATATACCCTCCTAGCCTTTCTATATACCGTCCTAGCCTGCCTGTATACCGTCCTAGCCTGCCTGTATACCGTCCTAGCCTGCCTGTATACCGTTCTAGCCTGCCTGTATACCCTCCTGGACTGCCTGTATATCGTCCTAGCCTGCCTGTATACTGTTCTAGCCTGCCTGTATACCGTCCTAGCCTGCCTGTATACCGTTCTAGCCTGCCTGTATACCGTCCTAGCCTGCCTGTATACCGTCCTAGCCTGCCTGTATACCGTTCTAACCTGCCTGTATACTGTTCTAGCTTGCCTGTATACCCTCCTGGCCTGCTTGTATATCGTCCTAGCCTGCCTGTATACTGTTCTAGCCTGCCTGTATACCGTCCTAGCCTGCCTGTATACCGTCCTAGCCTGCCTGTATACCGTTCTAGCCTGTCTGTATACCGTTCTAGCCTGCCTGTATGCCGTTCTAGCCTGCCTGTATACCGTCCTAGCCTGCCTGTATACCGTCCTAGCCTGCTTGTATACCGTCCTAGCCTGCCTGTATACCGTTCTAGCCTGCCTGTATACCAACCTATCCTGCCTTCTATATCGTCCTAGCCTGCCTGTATATCGTCCTAGCCTGCCTGTATACCAACCTATCCTGCCTTCTATATCGTCCTAGCCTGCCTGTATACCGTCCTAGCCTGCCTTTATACCGTCCTAGCCTGCCTGTATACTGTTCTAACCTGTCTATATAGCCTCCTAGCCTGCCTGTATACCCTCCTAGCCTGCCTGTATACCGTCCTAGCCTGCCTGTATACTGTCCTAGCCTGCCTGTATACTGTTCTAACCTGTCTATATACCCTCCAAGCCTTTCTATATACCATCCTAGCCTGCCTGTATATCGTCCTAGCCTGCCTGTATATCATCCTAGCCTGCCTGTATACCAACCTATCCTGCCTTCTATATCGTCCTAGCCTGCCTGTATACCGTCCTAGCCTGCCTGTATACCGTCCTAGCCTGCCTGTATATCGTCCAAGCCTGCCTGTATACCGTCCTGGCCTGCCTGTATATCATCCTAGCCTGCCTGTATACTGTTCTAGCCTACCTGTATACTGTCCTAGCTTGCCTGTATACCGTCCTGGCCTGCCTGTATACCATCCTGGCCTGCCTGTATACCGTCTTAGCCTGCATGTATACCGTCCTAACCTGCCTGTATACCGTCCTAGCCTGCCTGTATACCGTCCTAGCCTGCCTGTATATCGTCCTAGCCTGCCTGTATATCGTCCTAGCCTGCCTGTATACTGTTCTAGCCTGCCTGTATACCGTCCTAGCCTGCCTGTATACCGTCCTGGCCTGCCTGTATATTGTCCTAGCCTGCCTATATACTGTTCTAGCCTGCCTGTATACTGTCCTAGCTTGCCTGTATACCGTCCTAGCCTGCCTGTATACCGTCCTAGCCTGCCTGTATATCGTTCTAGCCTGCCTGTATACTGTTCTAGCCTGTCTGTATACCGTTCTAGCCTGTCTGTATACCGTTCTAGCCTGTCTGTATACCGTTCTAGCCTGTCTGTATACCGTTCTAGCCTGCCTGTATGCCGTTCTAGCCTGCCTGTATACCGTCCTAGCCTGCCTGTATACTGTCCTAACCTGCTTGTATACCGTCCTAGCCAGCCTGTATACTGTTCTAGCCTGCCTGTATACCAACCTATCCTGCCTTCTATATCTTCCTAGCCTGTCTGTATACCGTCCTAGCCTGCCTGTATACCGTCCTAGCCTGCCTGTATATCGTCCTAGCCTGCCTGTATATCGTCCTAGCCTGCCTGTATATCGTCCTAGCCTGCCTGTATATCGTCCAAGCCTGCCTGTATACCGTCCTGGCCTGCCTGTATATCGTCCTAGCCTGCCTGTATACTGTTCTAGCCTACCTGTATACTGTCCTAGCTTGCCTGTATACCGTCCTAGCCTGCCTGTATACAGTCCTAGCCTGCCTGTATATCGTCCTGGCCTGCCTGTATACTGTCCTAGCCTGCCTGTATACTGTTCTAGCCTGCCTGTATACCATCCTAGCCTGCCTGTATACCGTCCTAGCCTGCCTGTATACCGTCCTAGCCTGCCTGTATACCCTTCTAGCCTGCCTGTATACTGTTCTAGCTTGCCTGTATACCCTCCTGGCCTGCTTGTATATCGTCCTAGCCTGCCTGTATACTGTTCTAGCCTGCCTGTATACCGTCCTAGCCTGCCTGTATACCGTCCTAGCCTGCCTGTATACCGTTCTAGCCTGTCTGTATACCGTTCTAGCCTGCCTGTATGCCGTTCTAGCCTGCCTGTATACCGTCCTAGCCTGCCTGTATACCGTCCTAGCCTGCTTGTATACCGTCCTAGCCTGCCTGTATACCGTTCTAGCCTGCCTGTATACCAACCTATCCTGCCTTCTATATCGTCCTAGCCTGCCTGTATATCGTCCTAGCCTGCCTGTATACCGACCTATCCTGCCTTCTATATCGTCCTAGCCTGCCTGTATACCGTCCTAGCCTGCCTGTATACCGTCCTAGCCTGCCTGTATACTGTTCTAACCTGTCCATATAGCCTCCTAGCCTGCCTGTATACCCTCCTAGCCTGCCTGTATACCGTCCTAGCCTGCCTGTATACCGTCCTAGCCTGCCTGTATACTGTTCTAACCTGTCTATATACCCTCCAAGCCTTTCTATATACCATCCTAGCCTGCCTGTATATCGTCCTAGCCTGCCTGTATACCATCCTAGCCTGCCTGTATACCAACCTATCCTGCCTTCTATATCGTCCTAGCCTGCCTGTATACCGTCCTAGCCTGCCTGTATACCGTCCTAGCCTGCCTGTATACCGTCCTAGCCTGCCTGTATATTGTCCAAGCCTGCCTGTATACCGTCCTGGCCTGCCTGTATATCGTCCTAGCCTGCCTGTATACCGTCCTAGCCTGCCTGTATACCGTCCTAACCTGCCTGTATACCGTCCTAGCCTGCCTGTATACCGTCCTAGCCTGCCTGTATACCGTCCTAGCCTGCCTGTATATCGTCCTAGCCTGCCTATATACTGTTCTAGCCTGCCTGTATACCGTCCTAGCCTGCCTGTATACCGTCCTAGCCTGCCTGTATATCGTCCTGGCCTGCCTGTATACTGTCCTAGCCTGCCTGTATACCGTTCTAGCCTGCCTGTATACCGTCCTAGCCTGCCTGTATATCGTCCTAGCCTGCCTGTATATCGTCCTAGCCTGCTTGTATACCGTTCTTGCCTGCCTGTATACCGTCCTAGCCTACCTGTATACCGTTCTAGCCTGCCTGTATACCGTTCTAGCCTGCCTGTATACCGTTCTAGCCTGCCTGTATATCGTCCTAGCCTGCTTGTATACCGTCCTGGCCTGCCTGTATATTGTCCTAGCCTGCCTATATACTGTCCTAGCCTGCCTGTATACCGTCCTGGCCTGCCTGTATACCGTCCTGGCCTGCCTGTATATCGTCCTGGCCTGCCAGTATACTGTTCTGGCCTGCCTGTATATCGTCCTAGCCTGCATGTATACCGTTCTAGCCTGCCTGTATACCGTCCTAGCCTGCCTGTATATCGTCCTAGCCTGCCTGTATATCTTCCTAGCCTGCCTGTATATCGTCCTAGCCTGCCTGTATACTGTTCTAACCTGCCTGTATACCGTCCTAGCCTGCCTGTATATCGTCCTAGCCTGCCTGTATATCGTCCTAACCTGCCTGTATACCGTTCTAGCCTGCCTGTATACCGTTCTAGCCTGCCTGTATATCATCTTAGCCTGCCTGTATACTGTTCTAGGCTGCCTGTATACTGTTCTAGCCTGCCTGTATACTGTCCTAGCTTGCCTGTATACCCTCCTGGCCTGCCTTTATATCGTCTTAGCCTGCCTGTATACTGTTCTAGCCTGCCTGTATACTATTCTAACCTGTCTATATACCCTCCTAGCCTGCCTGTATACCGTCCTAGCCTGCCTGTATACTGACCTAGCCTGCCTGTATACTGTTCTAACCTGTCTATATACCCTCCTAGCCTTTCTATATACCATCCTAGCCTGCCTGTATACCGTCCTAGCCTGCCTGTATACCGTCCTAGCCTGCCTATATACCGTCCTAGCCTGCCTCTATACCGTCCTAGCCTGCCTGTATACTATTCTAACCTGTCTATATACCCTCCTAGCCTGCCTGTATACCGTCCTAGCCTGCCTGTATACCGTCCTAGCCTGCCTGTATACTGTCCTAGCCTGCCTGTATACTGTTCTAACCTGTCTATATACCCTCCTAGCCTTTCTATATACCGTCCTAGCCTGCCTGTATACCGTCCTGGCCTGCCTGTATATCATCCTAGCCTGCCTGCATACTGTTCTAGCCTACCTGTATACTGTCCTAGCTTGCCTGTATACCGTCCTGGCCTGCCTGTATACCGTTCTAGCCTGCCTATATACTGTTCTAGCCTGCCTGTATACCGTCCTAGCCTGCCTGTATACCGTCCTAGCCTGCCTGTATATCGTCCTAGCCTGCCTGTATACTGTCCTAGCCTGCCTGTATACCGTCCTAGCCTGCCTGTATACCGTCCTAGCCTGCCTGTATATCGTCCTAGCCTGCCTGTATATCGTCCTAGCCTGCCTGTATACCGTTCTTGCCTGCCTGTATACCGTCCTAGCCTGCCTGTATACCGTTCTAGCCTGCCTGTATACCGTTCTAGCCTGCCTGTATACCGTTCTAGCCTGCCTGTATATCGTCCTAGCCTGCCTGTATACCGTCCTGGCCTGCCTGTATATTGTCCTAGCCTGCCTATATACTGTCCTAGCCTGCCTATATACTGTCCTAGCCTGCCTGTATACCGTCCTGGCCTGCCTGTATACCGTCCTGGCCTGCCTGTATACCGTCCTGGCCTGCCTGTATATCGTCCTGGCCTGCCAGTATACTGTTCTGGCCTGCCTGTATATCGTCCTAGCCTGCCTGTATACCGTCCTAGCCTGCCTGTATACCGTCCTAGCCTGCCTGTATATCGTCCTAGCCTGCCTGTATATCTTCCTAGCCTGCCAGTATATCGTCCTAGCCTGCCTGTATACTGTTCTAGCCTGCCTGTATACCGTCCTAGCCTGCCTGTATATCGTCCTAGCCTGCCTGTATATCGTCCTAACCTGCCTGTATACCATTCTAGCCTGCCTGTATACCATTCTAGCCTGCCTGTATATCATCTTAGCCTGCCTGTATACTGTTCTAGGCTGCCTGTATACTGTTCTAGCCTGCCTGTATACTGTCCTAGCTTGCCTGTATACCCTCCTGGCCTGCCTGTATATCGTCTTAGCCTGCCTGTATACTGTTCTAGCCTGCCTGTATACCGTCCTATCCTGCCTGTATATCGTCCTAGCCTGCCTGTATACCGTCCTAGCCTGCCTGTATACCGTCCTAGCCTGCCTGTATACCGTCCTAGCCTGCCTGTATATCGTCCTAGCCTGCCTGTATATCATCCAAGCCTGCCTGTATACCGTCCTGGCCTGCCTGTATATCGTCCTAGCCTGCCTGTATACTGTTCTAGCCTACCTGTATACTGTCCTAGCTTGCCTGTATACCGTCCTAGCCTGCCTGTATACCGTCCTAGCCTGCCTGTATACCGTCCTAGCCTGCCTGTATACTGTTCTAGCCTGCCTGTATACTGTCCTAGCCTGCCTGTATATCGTCCTGACCTGCCTGTATACAGTCCTAGCCTGCCTGTATATCGTCCTGACCTGCCTGTATACTGTTCTAGCCTGCCTGTATACCCTCCTAGCCTGCCTGTATATCGTCCTAGCCTGCCTGTATATCGTCCTAGCCTGCCTGTATACTGTTCTAGCCTGCCTGTATATCGTCCTAGCCTGCCTGTATATCGTCCTAGCCTGCCTGTATACTGTCCTAGCCTGCCTGTATACCGTCCTGGCCTGCCTGTATACCGTCCTGGCCTGCCTGTATATCGTCCTGGCCTGCCTGTATACTGTTCTAGGCTGCCTGTATACTGTTCTAGCCTGCCTGTATACTGTCCTAGCTTGCCTGTATACCCTCCTGGCCTGCCTGTATATCGTCTTAGCCTGCCTGTATACCGTACTAGCCTGCCTGTATATCGTCCTAGCCTGCCTGTATATCGTCCTAGCCTGCCTGTATACCGTCCTAGCCTGCCTGTAGATCGTCCTACCCTGCCTGTATATCGTCCCAGCCTGCCTGTATACCGTCCTGGCCTGCCTGTATATCGTCCTAGCCTGCCTGTATACTGTTCTAGCCTGCCTGTATACTGTCCTAGCTTGCCTGTATACCGTCCTAGCCTGCCTGTATACCGTCCTAGCCTGCCTGTATACCGTTCTAGCCTGCCTGTATACCGTCCTAGCCTGCCTGTATACCGTCCTAGCCTGCCTGTATACCGTTCTAGCCTGCCTGTATACCGTCCTAGCCTGCCTATATACTGTTCTAGCCTGTCTGTATACCGTCCTAGCCTGCCTGTATACCGTCCTAGCCTGCCTGTATACCGTCCTAGCCTGCCTGTATATCGTCCTAGCCTGCCTGTATACTGTTCTAGCCTGCCTGTATACTGTTCTAGCCTGCCTGTATACTGTCCTAGCTTGCCTGTATACCGTCCTGGCCTGCCTATATACCGTGCTAGCCTGAATGTATATAGTCCTAGCCTGCCTGTATACTGTTCTAGCCTGCCTGTATATCTTCCTAGCCTGCCTGTATATCATCCCAGCCTGCCTGTATACTGTTATAGCCTGCCTGTATATCGTCCTAGCCTGCCTGTATACTGTCCTAGCCTGCCTGTATACCGTCCTGGCCTGCCTGTATATCGTCCTGGCCTGCCTGTATACTGTTCTAGCCTGCCTGTATACCGTCCTAGCCTGCATGTATACCGTCCTAGCCTGCCTGTATACCGTCCTGGCCTGCCTGTATATCGTCCTAGCCTGCCTGTATACTGTCCTAGCCTGCCTGTATACTGTCCTGGCCTGCCTGTATATCGTCCTAGCCTGCCTGTATACTGTTCTAGTCTGCCTGTATACCGTCCTAGCCTGCCTGTATACCGTCCTAGCCTGCCTGTATACCGTCCTAGCCTGCCTGTATACCGTCCTAGCCTGCCTGTATACCGTCCTAGCTTGCCTGTATACCGTCCTAGCTTGCCTGTATACCGTCCTAGCTTGCCTGTACACTGTTCTAGCCTGCCTGTATACTGTCCTAGCCTGCCTGTATACTGTACTAGCTTTGCTGTATACCGTCCTGGCCTCCCTGTATATCGTCTTAGCCTGCCTGTATACCATCCTAGCCTGCCTGTATATCGTCCTAGCCTGCCTGTATACCGTTCTAGCCTGCCTGTATATCGTCCTAGCCTACCTGTATACCGTTCTAGCCTGCCTGTATACCGTTCTAGACTGCCTGTATACCGTCCTAACCTGCCTGTATACCGTCCTAACCTGCTTGTATACTGTTCTAGCCTGCCTGTATACCGTCCTAGCCTGCCTGTATATCGTCCTAGCCTGCCTGTATACTGTTCTAGCCTGCCTGTATACGTCCTGGCCTGCCTTAATATCGTCCTAGCCTGCCTGTATACTGTTCTAGCCTGTCTGTATACTGTCCTAGCCTGCCTGTATACTGTCCTAGCTTGCCTGTATACCGTCCTGGCCTGCCTGTATACCGTCCTAGCTTGACTGTATACCGTCCTGGCCTGCCTGTATATCGTCCTAGCCTGCCTGTATACTGTTCTAGCCTGCCTGTATACTGTCCTAGCTTGAATGTATACTGTCCTAGCTTGCCCGTATACCGTCCTAGCTTGCCCGTATACCGTCCTGGCCTGCCTGTATATCGTCCTAGCCTGCCTGTATACTGTTCTAGCCGGTCTGTATACTGTTCTAGCCTGCCTGTATACCGTCCTAGCTTGCCTGTATACCGTCCTAGCCTGCCTGTATACCGTTCTAGACTGCCTGTATACCGTCCTAACCTGCCTGTATACTGTTCTAGCCTGCCTGTATACCATCCTAGCCTGCCTGTATACCATCCTAGCCGGCCTGTATACCGTTCTAGCCTGCCTGTATACCGTCCTAGCCTGCCTGTATACCGTCCTAGCCTGCCTGTATACCGTCCTAGCCTGCATACCGTCCTAGCCTGCCTGTATACCGTCCTGGCCTGCCTGTATATCGTCCTAGCCTGCGTGTATACTGTTCTAGCCTGCCTGTATACCATTCTAGCCTGCCTGTATACTGTTCTAGCCTGCCTGTATACCGTTCTAGCCTGCCTGTATACTGTTCTAGCCTGCCTGTATACCATCCTGGCCTGCCTGTATATCGTCCTAGCCTGCCTGTATACTGTTCTAGCCTGCCTGTATATTGTCCTAGCCTGTCTGTATACCGTTCTAGCCTGCCTGTATACCGTCCTAACCTGCCTGTATACTGTTCTAGCCTGCCTGTATACCGTCCTAGCCTGCCTGTATACCGTCCTAGCCTGCCTGTATACCATCCTAGCCGGCCTCTATACCGTTCTAGCCTGCCTGTATACCGTCCTAGCCTGCCTGTATACCGTCCTAGCCTGCCTGTATACCGTCCTAGCCTGCCTGTATATCGTCCTAGCCTGCTTGTATACCATCCTAGCCTGCCTGTATACTGTTTTAGCCTGCCTGTATACTGTCCTAGACTGCCTGTATACCGTCCTAACCTGCCTGTATACCGTCCTAACCTGCTTGTATACTGTTCTAGCCTGCCTGTATACCGTCCTGGCCTGCCTGTATATCGTCCTAGCCTGCCTGTATACTGTTCTAGCCTGCCTGTATACCATCCTAGCCTGCCTGTATACCTTTCTAGCCTGCCTGTATACCGTTCTAGCCTGCCTGTATACCGTCCTAGCCTGCCTGTATACCGTCCTGGCCTGCCTGTATACCGTTCTAGCCGGCCTGTATACTGTTCTAGCCTGCCTGTATACCGTCCTAGCTTGCCTGTATACCATCCTGGCCTGCCTGTATATCATCCTAGCCTGCCTGTATACTGTTCTAGCCTGCCTGTATATCGTCCTAGCCTGTCTGTATACCGTTCTAGCCTGCCTGTATACCGTTCTAGACTGCCTGTATACCGTCCTAACCTGCCTGTATACTGTTCTAGCCTGCCTGTATACCGTCCTAGCCTGCCTGTATACCATCCTAGCCGGCCTCTATACCGTTCTAGCCTGCCTGTATACCGTCCTAGCCTGCCTGTATACCGTCCTAGCCTGCCTGTATACCGTCCTAGCCTGCCTGTATATCGTCCTAGCCTGCCTGTATACCATCCTAGCCTGCCTGTATACTGTTCTAGCCTGCCTGTATACTGTCCTAGCCTGCCTTTATACTGTCCTAGCTTGCCTGTATACCATCCTAGCCTGCCTGTATATCATCCTAGCCTGCCTGTATACTGTTCTAGCCTGCCTGTATACCGTCCTGGCCTGCCTGTATATCGTCCTAGCCTGCCTGTATACTGTCCTAGCCTGCCTGTATACCATCCTGGCCTGCCTGTATATCGTCCTAGCCTGCCTGTATACTGTTTTAGTCTGCCTGTATACCATCCTAGCCTGCCTGTATACCGTCCTAGCCTGCCTGTATACCGTCCTAGCCTGCCTGTATACCGTCCTAGCTTGCCTGTATACCGTCCTAGCTTGCCTGTACACTGTTCTAGCCTGCCTGTATACTGTCCTAGCCTGCTTGTATACTGTACTAGCTTGCCTGTATACCGTCCTGGCCTCCCTGTATATCGTCTTAGCCTGCCTGTATACTGTTCTAGCCTGCCTGTATATCGTCCTAGCCTGCCTGTATACTGTTCTAGCCTGCCTGTATACTGTCCTAGCTTGCCTGTATACCGTCCTGGCCTGCCTGTATACCGTCCTGGCCTGCCTGTATACCGTTCTGGCCTGCCTGTATACCATCCTAGCCTGCCTGTATACCGTCCTAGCCTGCCTGTATATCGTCCTAGCCTGCCTGTATACCGTCCTAGCCTGCCTGTATACCGTTCTAGCCTGCCTGTATACCGTCCTAGCCTGCCTGTATACCGTTCTAGCCTGCCTGTATACCGTCCTAGCCTGCCTGTATACCGTCCTGGCCTGCCTGTATACTGTTCTAGCCTGCCTGTATACCATCCTAGCCTGCCTGTATATTGTCCTAGCCTGCCTGTATATCGTCCTAGCCTGCCTGTATACTGTTCTAGCCTGCCTGTATATCGTCCTTGCCTGCCTGTATACTGTTCTAGCCTGCCGGTATACCGTCCTAGCCTGCCTGTATACCGTCCTAGCTTGCCTGTATACCGTCCTAGCCTGCCTGTATACCGTTCTAGCCTGCCTGTATACCGTCCTAGCCTGCCTGTATACTGTCCTAGCTTGCCTGTATACCGTCCTAGCCTGCCTGTATACCGTCCTAGCCTGCCTGTATACCGTCCTAGCCTGCCTGTATACCCTCCTAGCCTGCCTGTATATCGTCCTAGCCTGCCTGTATACCAATCTAGCCTGCCTATATACTGTCCTAGCTTGCCTGTATACCGTCCTGGCCTGCCTGTATATTGTCCTAGCCTGCCTGTATACTATTCTAGCCTGCCTGTATACCATCCTGGCCTGCCTGTATATCGTCCTAGCCTGCCTGTATATCATCCTAGCCTGCCTGTATACTGTTCTAGCCTGCCTGTATACCGTCCTAGCCTGCCTGTATACCGTTCTAGCCTGCCTGTATACCGTCCTAGCCTGCCTGTATACTGTCCTAGCCTGCATACCGTCCTAGCCTGCCTGTATACCGTCCTGGCCTGCCTGTAAATCGTCCTAGCCTGCCTGTATACTGTTCTAGCCTGCCTGTATACCATCCTAGCCAGCCTGTATACTGTTCTAGCCTGCCTGTATACCGTTCTAGCCTGCCTGTATACCGTCCTAGCCTGCCTGTATGCCGTCCTGGCCTGCCTGTATACTGTTCTAGCCGGCCTGTATACTGTTCTAGCCTGCCTGTATACCGTCCTGGCCTGCCTGTATATCGTCCTAGCCTGCCTGTATACTGTTCTAGCCTGCCTGTATATCGTCCTAGCCTGCCTGTATACCGTCCTGGCCTGCCTGTATACCGTCCTGGCCTGCCTGTATACCCTCCTAGCCTGCCTGTATATCGTCCTAGCCTGCCTGTATACCGTCCTAGCCTGCCTGTATACCAATCTAGCCTGCCTATATACTGTCCTAGCTTGCCTGTATACCGTCCTAGCCTGCCTGTATACCGTCCTAGCCTGCCTGTATTCCGTTCTAGCCTGCCTGTATACCGTCCTGGCCTGCCTGTATACCTTCCTGGCCTGCCTGTATATCGTCCTAGCCTGCCTGTATATCGTCCTAGCCTGTCTGTATACTGTCCTAGCCTGCCTGTATACTGTCCTAGCTTGCCTGTATACCGTCCTGGCCTGCCTGTATATCGTCCTAGCCTGCCTGTATACTGTTCTAGCCTGCCTGTATACTGTCCTAGCCTGCCTGTATACTGTCCTAGCTTGCCTGTATACCGTCCTGGCCTGCCTGTATACCGTCCTGGCCTGCCTGTATATCGTCCTAGCCTGCCTGTATACCGTTCTAGCCTGCCTGTATACCGTGCTAGCTTGCCTGTATACCATCCTAGCCTGCCTGTATACCGTCCTAGCCTGCCTGTATACCGTCCTAGCCTGCCAGTATACCCTCCTAGCCTGCCTGTATATCGTCCTAGCCTGCCTGTATACCGTCCTGGCCTGCCTGTATATCGTCCTAGCCTGCCTGTATACTGTTCTAGCCTGCCTGTATACTGTCCTAGCCTGCCTGTATACTGTCCTAGCTTGCCTGTATACCGTCCTGGCCTGCCTGTATATCGTCCTAGCCTGCCTGTATATCGTCCTAGCCTGCCTGTATACTGTTGTAGCCTGCCTGTATATCGTCCTAGCCTGCCTGTATATCGTCCTAGCCTGCCTGTATACTGTCCTAGCCTGCCTGTATACCGTCCTGGCCTGCCTGTATACCGTCCTGGCCTGCCTGTATACCGTCCTGGCCTGCCTGTATACCGTCCTGGCCTGCCTGTATATCGTCCTGGCCTACCTGTATACTTTTCTAGCCTGCCTGTATATCGTCCTTGCCTGCCTGTATACCGTTCTAGCCTGCCTGTATACCGTTCTAGCCTGCCTGTATACCGTCCTAGCCTGCCTGTATATCGTCCTAGCCTGCCTGTATACCGTTCTAGCCTGCCTGTATACCGTTCTAGCCTGCCTGTATACCGTCCTAGCATGCCTGTATATCGTCCTAGCCTGCCTGTATACTGTTCTAGCCTGCCTGTATACCGTCCTAGCCTGCCTGTATACCGTCCTAGCCTGTATACCATCCTAGCTTGCCTGTATACCGTCCTAGCCTGCCTGTATACCGTCCTAGCCTGCCTGTATACCCTCCTAGCCTGCCTGTATATCGTCCTAGCCTGCCTGTATACCGTCCTAGCCTGCCTGTATACCAATCTAGCCTGCCTATATACTGTCCTAGCTTGCCTGTATACCGTCCTAGCCTGCCTGTATACCGTCCTAGCCTGCCTGTATTCCGTTCTAGCCTGCCTGTATACCGTCCTAGCCTGCCTGTATACCGTCCTGGCCTGCCTGTATATCGTCCTAGCCTGCCTGTATTCCGTTCTAGCCTGCCTGTATACCGTCCTAGCCTGCCTGTATATCGTCCTAGCCTGCCTGTATACTGTTCTAGCCTGTCTGTATACTGTCCTAGCCTGCCTGTATACTGTCCTAGCTTGCCTGTATACCGTCCTAGCCTGCCTGTATACTGTCCTGGCCTGCCTGTATACCGTCCTGGCCTGCCTGTATACTGTCCTAGCTTGCCTGTATACTGTCCTAGCTTGCCTGTATACTGTCCTAGCTTGCCTGTATACTGTTCTAGCCTGCCTGTATACTGTTCTAGCCTGCCTGTATACTGTAGGGTGCCCACGTGTCCGGATTGCCCGGGATTGTCCCTTATTTCAGATTTTCGTCCCGTGTCCCGCGCACCTTCATTCCGGGACAATACAGTGTCCCGGAATGGAAAAAAAAACCACACCGCCAGCACCAGTCCGACACCGCCACCCTTATAATAATAAACTGTGTAACAGTAAAACACACACATCATCATAGGCTTTACAGTTAACTGGTTGCTAGGCTAGGGCCGCCCGCCCAGCGTCTAGCAACCAGTGACGTCAGCGGACACCGTCACGTGGGCAGTCAGGCACATTGTGGGCACTGGGCAGTGACCTACGGCTACAGCTGAGCAGCGCGCCTCTGTCCTCCGCTCCGAGAGATAGAGAGAGCAGCTGCCAGCCTGGCCCAGGCAGCCAGCCACACTTACTAGCCTGTGGCCCTGTGCCCAGTCAGTGCCAGTCCCGGGGCCGCCGACTATCCAGCAGCCGGTGCAGCAGAGAGCAGCAGCACATTGCCACTGCCAGCAGCGCAACCCGACTCCGAGCTGCCCGACTTCAACTTCTCCAGTCCAGTCTCCGAGTCCTCCCTCCCTCCCGCCCACGAAGTCCGTGAGTTTGCCACCCGCCGCCGCCAGACAAACTTCCAGGTTAGTGTAACTTTACACTTACAGTGAGCAGTGCACACTCCCCCTCCGTTCTGCTGCTGTCCCCCCCACCCCCCTCCATTCTGCTGCTGTCCCCCACACTCCCCCTCCATTCTGCTGCTGTCCCCCACACTCCCCTCCATTCTGCTGCTGTCCCCCCCACCAAACCTCCGTTCTGCTGCTGTCCCCCCCACCCCCCTCCATTCTGCTGCGGTCCCCCCCACCCCCCACCATTCTGCTGCTGTCCCCCACACTCCCCCTCCGTTCTGCTGCTGTCCCCCCCACCCCCCTCCATTCTGCTGCTGTCCCCCACACTCCCCCTCCGTTCTGCTGCTGTCCCCCCCACCCCCCTCCATTCTGCTGCTGTCCCCCCCACCCCCCTCAGATCTGCTGCTGTCCCCCCCACCCCCCTCCGTTCTGCTGCTGTCCCCCCCACCCCCCTCCGTTCTGCTGCTGTCCCCCCACCCCCCTCCTTTCTGCTGCTGTCCCCCCACCCCCCTCCGTTCTGCTGCTGTCCCCCCACCCCCCTCCTTTCTGCTGCTGTCCCCCCCACCCCCCTCCATTCTGCTGCTGTCCCCCCACCCCCCTCCGTTCTGCTGCTGTCCCCCCACCCCCCTCCGTTCTGCTGCTGTCCCCCCCACCCCCCTCCATTCTGCTGCTGTCCCCCCACCCCCCTCCTTTCTGCTGCTGTCCCCACACCCCCCTCCGTTCTGCTGCTGTCCCCCCAACCCCCCTCCTTTCTGCTGCTGTCCCCCCACCCCCCTCCATTCTGCTGCTGTCCCCCCCACCCCCCTCCATTCTGCTGTTGTCCCCCCACCCCCCTCCATTCTGCTGCTGTCCCCCCCACCCCCCTCAGATCTGCTGCTGTCCCCCCCACCCCCCCTCCGTTCTGCTGCTGTCCCCCCCACCCCCCTCCATTCTGCTGCTGTCCCCCCACCCCCCTCCTTTCTGCTGCTGTCCCCCCACCCCCCTCCTTTCTGCTGCTGTCCCCCCACCCCCCTCCATCCTGCTGCTGTCCCCCCCACCCCCCTCCATTCTGCTGCTGTCCCCCCCACCCCCCCTCCATTCTGCTGCTGTCCCCCACACTCCCCCTCCATTCTGCTGCTGTGCCCCACACTCCCCTCCAATCTGCTGCTGTAACCCCCCACCCCCCTCCGTTCTGCTGCTGTCCTCCACACTCCCCCTCCATTCTGCTGCTGTCCCCCACACTCCCCTCCATTCTGCTGCTGTCCCCCCCACCACCCTCCGTTCTGCTGCTGCCCCCCCCACCCCCCTCCATTCTGCTGCTGTCCCCCCCACCCCCTCCATTCTGCTGCTGTCCCCCACACTCCCCCTCCATTCTGCTGCTGTCCCCCACACTCCCCCTCAGATCTGCTGCTGTCCCCTACACCCCCCCTCCATTCTGCTGCTGTCCCCCACACTCCCCTCCATTCTGCTGCTGTCCCCCCACACTCCCCCTCAGTTCTGCTGCTGTTGTCCCCCACATTCCCCCTCAGTTCTGCTGCTGTTGTCCCCCACACTCCCCCTCCATTCTGCTGCTGTCCCCCACACTCCCCCTCCATTCTGCTGCTGTCCCCCACACTCCCCTCCATTCTGCTGCTGTCCCCCCCCACCCCCCTCCATTCTGCTGCTGTCCCCCCCCACCCCCCTCCATTCTGCTGCTGTCCCCCCCACCCCCCTCCATTCTGCTGCTGTCCCCCACACTCCCCTCCATTCTGCTGCTGTCCCCCCCACCCCCCTCCATTCTGCTGCTGTGCCCCCCACCCCCCTCCATTCTGCTGCTGTCCCCCACACTCCCTCCATTCTGCTGCTGTCCCCCCACCCCCCTCCATTCTGCTGCTGACCACCACACTCCCCCTCCATTCTGCTGCTGTCCCCCCACACTCCCCCTCAGTACTGCTGCTGTTGTCCCCCACACTCCCCCTCAGATCTGCTGCTGTCCCCCACACTCCCCTCCATTCTTCTGCTGTCCCCCACACTCCCCCTCCATTCTGCTGCTGTCCCCCACACTCCCCCTCAGTTCTGCTGCTGTTGTCCCCCACACTCCCCCTCCATTCTGCTGCTGTCCCCCACACTCCCCCTCCATTCTGCTGCTGTCCCCCACACTCCCCCTCCATTCTGCTGCTGTCCCCCACACTCCCCTCCATTCTGCTGCTATCCCCCCCACCCCCCTCCGTTCTGCTGCTGTCCCCCCCACCCCCCTCCATTCTGCTGCTGTCCTCCACACTCCCCTCCATTCTGCTGCTGTCCCCCCCACCCCCCTCCATTCTGCTGCTGTCCCCCACACTCCCCTCCATTCTGCTGCTGTCCCCCCCACCCCCCTCCATTCTGCTGCTGTCCCCCCCACTCCCCTCCATTCTGCTGCTGTACCCCCCACCCCCCTCCATTCTGCTGCTGTCCCCCACACTCCCCTCCATTCTGCTGCTGTCCCCCCCCACCCCCCTCCATTCTGCTGCTGTCCCCCACACTCCCCTCCATTCTGCTGCTGTCCCCCCCCACCCCCCTCCATTCTGCTGCTGTACCCCCCACCCCCCTCCATTCTGCTGCTGTCCCCCACACTCCCCCTCCATTCTGCTGCTGTCCCCCACACTCCCCTCCATTCTGCTGCTGTCCCCCCCACCCCCCTCCATTCTGCTGCTGTCCCCCCCACCCCCCTCCATTCTGCTGCTGTCCCCCACACTCCCCTCCATTCTTCTGCTGTCCCCCCCACCCCCATCCATTCTGCTGCTGTCCCCCACACTCCCCTCCATTCTGCTGCTGTCCCCCCCACCCCCCTCCATTCTGCTGCTGTCCCCCACACTCCCCTACATTCTTCTGCTGTCCCCCCCCACCCCCATCCATTCTGCTGCTGTCCCCCACACTCCCCTCCATTCTGCTGCTGTCCCCCCCACCCCCCTCCATTCTGCTGCTGTCCCCCACACTCCCCTCCATTCTGCTGCTGTCCCCCCCACCCCCCTCCATTCTGCTGCTGTACCCCCCACCCCCCTCCATTCTGCTGCTGTCCCCCACACTCCCCCTCCATTCTGCTGCTGTCCCCCACACTCCCCCTCCATTCTGCTGCTGTCCCCCCCACCCCCCTCCATTCTGCTGCTGTACCCCCCACCCCCCTCCATTCTGCTGCTGTCCCCCACACTCCCCTCCATTCTTCTGCTGTCCCCCCCACCCCCATCCATTCTGCTGCTGTCCCCCACACTCCCCCTCCGTTCTGCTGCTGTCCCCCACCCCCTCTGTTCTGCTGCTTTCCCCTCACCCCCCTCAGTTCTGCTGCTGTCCCCCACCCCCCTCCATTCTGCTGCTGTCCCCCTCCGTTCTGCTGCTGTCCCCCTCCGTTCTTCCTCCATGTCCACCTTCGTTATGCTGCTGTCCCCCTCCGTTATGCTGCTGTTCTAGCCTGCCTGTATACTGTCCTGGCCTGCCTATATTTCGTCCTAGCCTGCCTGTATATAGTCCAAGCCTGCCTGTATACTGTCCTAGCTTGCCTGTATACCATCCTGGCCTGCCTGTATATCCTCCTAGCCTGCCTGTATACTGTTCTAGCCTGCCTGTATACCGTCCTAGATTGCCTGTATACTGTTCTAGCGTGCCTGTATACCGTCCTAGCCTGCCTGTATACCATCCTAGCCTGCCTGTATACTGTTCTAGCCTGCCTGTATACCGTCCTAGCCTGCCTGTATACCATCCTAGCCTGCCTGTATACTGTTCTAGCCTGCCTGTATACCATCCTAGCCTGCCTGTATACCGTCCTAGCCTGCCTGTATATCGTCCTAGCCTGCCTGTATATCGTCCTAGCCTGCCTGTATACTGTCCTAACTTGCCTGTATACCGTCCTGGCCTGCCTGTATACCGTCCTGGCCTGCCTGTATATCGTCCTGGCCTGCCTGTATACTGTTCTAGCCTGCCTGTATACCGTCCTAGCCTGCCTGTATATCGTTCTAACCTTCCTGTATACTGTTCTAGCCTGCCTGTATACTGTCCTAGCTTGCCTGTATACCGTCCTAGCCTGCCTGTATACCGTTCTAGCCTGCCTGTATACCGTTCTAGCCTGCCTGTATACCGTCCTAGCCTGCCTGTATACCGTCCTAGCCTCCCTGTATATAGTCCTAGCCTGCCTGTATATCGTCCTAGCCTGCCTGTATACCGTCCTAGCCTGCCTGTATATCGTCCAAGCCTACCTGTATACTGTCCTAGCCTGCCTGTATACTGTCCTAGCTTGCCTGTATACCATCCTGGCCTGCCTGTATATCCTCCTAGCCTGCCTGTATACTGTTCTAGCCTGCCTGTATACCGTCCTAGCTTGCCTGTATACCGTCCTAGCTTGCCTGTATACCGTCCTAGCTTGCCTGTATACTGTTCTAGCCTGCCTGTATACCGTCCTAGCCTGCCTGTATACCATCCTAGCCTGCCTGTATACCGTTCTAGCCTGCCTGTATACCGTTCTAGCCTGCCTGTATACCATCCTAGCCTGCCTGTATACCGTCCTAGCCTGCCTGTATACCGTCCTAGTCTGCCTGTATACCGTCCTAGCCTGCCTGTATACCGTCCTAGCCTGCCTGTATACCGTCCTAGCCTGCCTGTATATCGTCCTAGCCTGCCTGTATACTGTCCTAGCTTGTCTGTATACCGTCCTGGCCTGCCTGTATATCGTCCTAGCCTGCCTGTATACTGTTCTAGCCTGCCTGTATACCGTCCTAGCCTGCCTGTATATCATCCTAGCCTGCCTGTATACTCTTCTAGCCTGCCTGTATACTGTCCTAGCTTGCCTGTATATCGTCCTAGCCTGCCTGTATACCGTTCTAGCCTGCCTGTATACCGTCCTAGCCTGCCTGTATACCGTCCTAGCCTGCCTGTATATCGTCCTAGCCTGCCTGTATATCCTCCTAGCCTGCCTGTATACTGTTCTAGCCTGCCTGTATACTGTCCTAGCTTGCCTGTATACCGTCCTAGCTTGCCTGTATACTGTTCTAGCCTGCCTGTATACCGTCCTAGCCTGCCTGTATACCATCCTAGCCTGCCTGTATACTGTTCTAGCCTGCCTGTATACCGTCCTAGCCTGCCTATATACCGTCCTAGCCTGCCTGTATACTGTTCTAGCCTGCCTGTATACCGTCCAACCTGCCTGTATACCATCCTAGCCTGCCTGTATACCGTCCTAGCCTGCCTGTATATCGTCCTAGCCTGCCTGTATACTGTCCTAGCTTGCCTGTATACCGTCCTGGCCTGCCTGTATACCGTCCTAGCCTGCCTGTATATCGTCCTAGCCTGCCTGTATACTGTCCTAGCTTGCCTGTATACCGTCCTAGCCTGCCTGTATACCGTCCTAGCCTGCCTGTATACCATCCTAGCCTGCCTGTATACCGTTCTAGCTTGCCTGTATACCGTCCTAGCCTGCCTGTATATCGTCCAGCAGGGGGACTAGCTTGCCTGTATATCGTCCTAGCCTGCCTGTATACCGTCCTAGCCTGCCTGTATATCGTCCTAGCCTGCCTGTATACTGTTCTAGCCTGTCTGTATACCGTTCCAAACTGCCTGTATACCGTCCTAACCTGCCTGTATACCGTTCTAGCATGCCTGTATACCGTCCTAGCCTGCCTGTATACCATCCTAGCCTGCCTGTATACCGTTCTAGCTTGCCTGTATACCGTCCTAGCCTGCCTGTATATCGAGCAGCGGGGGACTAGCTTGCCTGTATATGGTCCTAGCCTGCCTGTATACCGTCCTGTATACTAGCCTGCCTGTATACCGTCCTAGCCTGCCTGTATACCATCCTAGCCTGCCTGTATACCGTTCTAGCTTGCCTGTATACCGTCCTAGCCTGCCTGTATATCGAGCAGCAGGGGGACTAGCTTGCCTGTATATCGTCCTAGCCTGCCTGTATACCGTCCTAACCTGCCTGTATATCGTCCTAGCCTGCCTGTATACTGTTCTAGCCTGTCTGTATACCGTTCCAAACTGCCTGTATACCGTCCTAACCTGCCTGTATACCGTTCTAGCCTGCCTGTATACCGTCCTAGCCTGCCTGTATACCGTTCTAGCTTGCCTGTATACCGTCCTAGCCTGCCTGTATACCGTCCTAGCCTGCCTGTATATCGTCCTAGCCTGCCTGTATACTGTCCTAGCTTGCCTGTATACCGTCCTGGCCTGCCTGTATATCGTCCTAGCCTGCCTGTATACTGTTCTAGGCTGCCTGTATACTGTTCTAGCTTGCCTGTATACCCTCCTATCCTGCCTGTATATCGTCCTAGCCTGCCTCTATACCGTCCTAGCCTGCCTGTATATCGTCCTAGCCTGCCTGTATATCGTCCTAGCCTGCCTGTATACCGTTCTAGCCTGCCTGTATACCGTCCTAGCCTGCCTGTATACCGTCCTAGCCTGCCTGTATATCGTCCTAGCCTGCCTGTATACCGTCCTAGCCTGCCTGTATATCATCCTAGCCTGCCTGTATACTGTTCTAGCCTGCCTGTATACTGTCCTAGCTTGCCTGTATATCGTCCTAGCCTGCCTGTATACCGTTCTAGCCTGCCTGTATACCGTCCTAGCCTGCCTGTATACCGTCCTAGCCTGCCTGTATATCGTCCTAGCCTGCCTGTATACCGTCTTAGCTTGCCTGTATATCGTCCTAGCCTGCCTGTATACTGTTCTAGCCTGCCTGTATACTGTCCTAGCTTGCCTGTATATCGTCCTAGCCTGCCTGTATACCGTCCTAGCCTGCCTGTATATCGTCCTAGCCTGCCTGTATACTGTTCTAGCCTGTCTGTATACCGTTCCAAACTGCCTGTATACCGTCCTAGCCTGCCTGTATACTGTTCTAGCCTGCCTGTATACCGTCCAACCTGCCTGTATACCATCCTAGCCTGCCTGTATACCGTCCTAGCCTGCCTGTATATCGTCCTAGCCTGCCTGTATACTGTCCTAGCTTGCCTGTATACCGTCCTGGCCTGCCTGTATATCTTCCTAGCCTGCCTGTATACTGTTCTAGCCTGCCTGTATACCGTCCTAGCCTGCCTGTATATCATCCTAGCCTGCCTGTATACTGTTCTAGCCTGCCTGTATACTGTCCTAGCTTGCCTGTATATCGTCCTAGCCTGCCTGTATACCGTTCTAGCCTGCCTGTATACCGTCCTAGCCTGCCTGTATACCGTCCTAGCCTGCCTGTATATCGTCCTAGCCTGCCTGTATACCGTCTTAGCTTGCCTGTATATCGTCCTAGCCTGCCTGTATACTGTTCTAGCCTGCCTGTATACTGTCCTAGCTTGCCTGTATATCGTCCTAGCCTGCCTGTATACCGTCCTAGCCTGCCTGTATATCGTCCTAGCCTGCCTGTATACTGTTCTAGCCTGTCTGTATACCGTTCCAAACTGCCTGTATACCGTCCTAGCCTGCCTGTATACCGTCCTAGCCTGCCTGTATACCATCCTAGCCTGCCTGTATACCGTTCTAGCTTGCCTGTATACCGTCCTAGCCTGCCTGTATATCGTCCAGCAGGGGGACTAGCTTGCCTGTATATCGTCCTAGCCTGCCTGTATACCGTCCTAGCCTGCCTGTATATCGTCCTAGCCTGCCTGTATACTGTTCTAGCCTGTCTGTATACCGTTCCAAACTGCCTGTATACCGTCCTAACCTGCCTGTATACCGTTCTAGCATGCCTGTATACCGTCCTAGCCTGCCTGTATACCATCCTAGCCTGCCTGTATACCGTTCTAGCTTGCCTGTATACCGTCCTAGCCTGCCTGTATATCGAGCAGCGGGGGACTAGCTTGCCTGTATATGGTCCTAGCCTGCCTGTATACCGTCCTGTATACTAGCCTGCCTGTATACCGTCCTAGCCTGCCTGTATACCATCCTAGCCTGCCTGTATACCGTTCTAGCTTGCCTGTATACCGTCCTAGCCTGCCTGTATATCGAGCAGCAGGGGGACTAGCTTGCCTGTATATCGTCCTAGCCTGCCTGTATACCGTCCTAGCCTGCCTGTATATCGTCCTAGCCTGCCTGTATACTGTTCTAGCCTGTCTGTATACCGTTCCAAACTGCCTGTATACCGTCCTAACCTGCCTGTATACCGTTCTAGCCTGCCTGTATACCGTCCTAGCCTGCCTGTATACCGTTCTAGCTTGCCTGTATACCGTCCTAGCCTGCCTGTATACCGTCCTAGCCTGCCTGTATATCGTCCTAGCCTGCCTGTATACTGTCCTAGCTTGCCTGTATACCGTCCTGGCCTGCCTGTATATCGTCCTAGCCTGCCTGTATACTGTTCTAGGCTGCCTGTATACTGTTCTAGCTTGCCTGTATACCCTCCTATCCTGCCTGTATATCGTCCTAGCCTGCCTCTATACCGTCCTAGCCTGCCTGTATATCGTCCTAGCCTGCCTGTATATCGTCCTAGCCTGCCTGTATACCGTTCTAGCCTGCCTGTATACCGTCCTAGCCTGCCTGTATACCGTCCTAGCCTGCCTGTATATCGTCCTAGCCTGCCTGTATACCGTTCTAGCCTGCCTGTATATCGTCCTAGCCTGCCTGTATATCGTCCTAGCCTGCCTGTATATCGTCCTAGCCTGCCTGTATACCGTCCTAGCCTGCCTGTATACCGTTCTAGGCTGCCTGTATACTGTTCTAGCCTGCCTGTATACCCTCCTGGCCTGCCTGTATATCGTCCTAGCCTGCCTGTATATCGTCCTAGCCTGCCTGTATATCGTCCTAGCCTGCCTGTATACTGTTCTAGCCTGCCTGTATACCGTCCTAGCCTGCCTGTATATCGTCCTAGCCTGCCTGTATACCGTCCTAGCCTGCCTGTATACCGTTCTAGCCTGCCTGTATACCGTCCTAGCCTGCCTGTATACCATTCTAGCCTGCCTGTATACCGTCCTAGCCTGCCTGTATATCGTCCTAGGCTGCCTGTTTACTGTTCTAGCCTGCCTGTATACTGTCCTAGCTTGCCTGTATACCGTCCTAGCCTGCCTGTATATCATCCTAGCCTGCCTGTATACTGTTCTAGCCTGCCTGTATATCGTCCTAGCCTGCCTGTATACTGTTCTAGCCTGCCTGTATACTGTCCTAGCTTGCCTGTATACCGTCCTAGCCTGCCTGTATATCATCCTAGCCTGCCTGTATACTGTTCTAGTCTGCCTGTATATCGTCCTATCCTTCCTGTATACTGTCCTAGCCTGCCTGTATACCATCCTAGCCTGCCTGTATATCGTCCTAGCCTGCTTGTATATCATCTTAGCCTGCCTGTATACCGTCCTAGCCTGCCTGTATACCGTCCTAGCCTGCCTGTATATCGTCCTAGTCTGCCTGTATACTGTTCTAGCCTGCCTGTATATCGTCCTAGCCTGCCTGTATATTGTTATAGCCTGCCTGTATATCGTCCTAGCCTGCCTGTATATCGTCCTAGCCTGCCTGTATACCGTTCTAGCCTGCCTGTATACCGTCCTAGCCTGCCTGTATACCGTCCTAGCCTGCCTGTATACCATCCTAGCCTGCCTGTATACCGTTCTAGCTTGCCTGTATACCGTCCTAGCCTGCCTTTATACCGTCCTAGCCTGCCTGTATACTGTACTAGCTTGCCTGTATACCGTCCTAGCCTGCCTGTATACCGTCCTAGCCTGCCTTTATACCGTCCTAGCCTGCCTGTATACCGTCCTAGCCTGCCTGTATACCGTCCTAGTCTGCCTGTATACTGTTCTAGCCTGCCTGTATACCATCCTGGCCGGCCTGTATATCGTCCTAGCCTGCCTGTATACTGTTCTAGCCTGCTTGTATACTGTTCTAGCCTGCCTGTATACCGTCCTAGCCTTCCTGTATACTGTCCTAGCCTGCCTGTATACCATCCTAGCCTGCCTGTATATCGTCCTAGCCTGCCTGTATATCATCCTAGCCTGCCTGTATACTGTTCTAGCCTGCCTGTATACCGTCCTAGCCTGCCTGTATATCATCCTAGCCTGCCTGTATACCGTCCTAGCCTGCCTGTATACCGTTCTAGCCTGCCTGTATACCGTCCTAGCCTGCCTGTATACCGTTCTAGCCTGCCTGTATACCGTCCTAGCCTGCCTGTATATCGTCCTAGCCTGCCTGTATACTGCTCTAGCCTGCCTGTATACTGTCCTAGCTTGCCTGTATACCGTCCTAGCCTGCCTGTATATCATCCTAGCCTGCCTGTATACTGTTCTAGCCTGCCTGTATATCGTCCTAGTCTGCCTGTATACTGTTCTAGCCTGCCTGTATACTGTCCTAGCTTGCCTGTATACCGTCCTAGCCTGCCTGTATATCATCCTAGCCTGCCTGTATACTGTTCTAGCCTGCCTGTATATCGTCCTAACCTTCCTGTATACTGTCCTAGCCTGCCTGTATACCGTCCTAGCCTGCCTGTATATCGTCCTAGCCTGCCTGTATATCATCTTAGCCTGCCTGTATACCGTTCTAGCCTGCCTGTATACCGTCCTAGCCTGCCTGTATACCGTCCTAGCCTGCCTGTATATCGTCCTAGTCTGCCTGTATACTGTTCTAGCCTGCCTGTATACTGTCCTAGCTTGCCTGTATATTGTCCTAGCCTGCCTGTATATCATCCCAGCCTGCCTGTATACTGTTATAGCCTGCCTGTATATCGTCCTAGCCTGCCTGTATATCGTCCAAGCCTGCCTGTATATCGTCCTAGCCTGCCTGTATACCATTCTAGCCTGCCTGTATACCGTCCTAGCCTGCCTGTATACCGTCCTAGCCTGCCTGTATACCGTCCTAGCCTGCCTGTATACCGTCCTAGCCTGCCTGTATATCGTCCTAGCCTGCCTGTATACTGTTCTAGCCTGCCTGTATATCGTCCTAGCCTGCCTGTATACTGTTCTAGCCTGCCTGTATACCGTCCTAGCCTGCCTGTATATTGTCCTAGCCTGCCTGTATATCGTCCTAGCCTGCCTGTATACTGTTCTAGCCTGCCTGTATACCGTCCTAGCCTGCCTGTATATTGTCCTAGCCTGCCTGTATATCGTCCTAGCCTGCCTGTATACTGTTCTAGCCTGCCGGTATACCGTCCTAGCCTGCCTGTATATCGTCCTAGCCTGCCTGTATACCGTCCTAGCCTGCCTGTATACCGTTCTAGGCTGCCTGTATACCGTCCTAGCTTGCCTGTATACCGTCCTGGCCTGCCTGTATATCGTGCTAGCCTGCCTGTATACCGTTCTAGCCTGCCTGTATACCGTTCTAGCTTGCCTGTATACCGTCCTAGCCTGCCTGTATATCGTCCTAGCCTGCCTGTATATCGTCCTAGCCTGCCTGTATACCGTCCTAGCCTGCCTGTATACTGTCCTAGCCTGCCTGTATACCGTCCTAGCCTGCCTGTATTCCGTTCTAGCCTGCCTGTATACCGTCCTGCCCTGCCTGTATATCGTCCTAGCCTGCCTGTATACTGTCCTAGCTTGCCTGTATACCGTCCTGGCCTGCCTGTATATCGTCCTAGCCTGCCTGTATACTGTTCTAGCCTGCCTGTATACTGTCCTAGCCTGCCTGTATACTGTCCTAGCTGGCCTGTATACTGTCCTGGCCTGCCTGTATACCGTCCTGGCCTGCCTGTATACCGTCCTGGCCTGCCTGTATATCGTCCTAGCCTGCCTGTATACTGTCCTAGCCTGCCTGTATACCGTCCTAGCTTGCCTTTATACCGTCCTGGCCTGCCTGTATACCGTCCTAGCTTGCCTGTATACCGTCCTAGCCTGCCTGTATACTGTTCTAGCCTGCCTGTATACTGTCCTAGCTTGCCTGTATACCGTCCTAGCCTGCCTGTATATCGTCCTAGCCTGCCTGTATACTGTTCTAGCCTGCCTGTATATCGTCCTAGCCTGCCTGTATACTGTTCTAGCCTGCCTGTATACTGTCCTGGCCTGCCTGTATATCGTCCTAGCCTGCCTGTATACTGTTCTAGCCTGCCTGTATACCGTCCTAGCTTGCCTGTATACCGTCCTAGCTTGCCTGTATACCGTCCTGGCCTGCCTGTATATCGTCCTAGCCTGCCTTTATACTCTTCTAGCCTGCTTGTATACTGTCCTTGCCAGCCTGTATATCGTCCTAGCCTGCCTGTATACTGTTCTAGCCTGCCTGTATACTGTCCTGGCCTGCCTGTATATCGTCCTAGCCTGCCTGTATACTGTTCTAGCCTGCCTGTATACCGTCCTAGCTTGCCTGTATACCGTCCTGGCCTGCCTGTATATCGTCCTAGCCTGCCTGTATACTGTTCTAGCCTGCCTGTATACTGTCCTAGCCTGCCTGTATACTGTCCTAGCTTGCCTGTATACCATCCTGGCCTGCCTGTATATCCTCCTTGCCTGACTGTATACTGTTCTAGCCTGCCTGTATACCGTCCTAGCTTGCCTGTATACTGTCCTAGCCTGCCTGTATTCCGTCCTAGCCTGCCTGTATACCGTCCTAGCCTGCCTGTATACCGTCCTAGCCTGCCTGTATACCGTTCTAGCCTGCCTGTATACCGTCCTAGCCTGCCTGTATACCGTCTTAGCTTGCCTGTATACCGTCCTAGCCTGCCTGTATATCGTCCTAGCCTGCCTGTATACCGTCCTAGCCTGCCTGTATACTGTTCTAGCCTGCCTGTATACCGTCCTGGCCTGCCTGTATATCGTCCTAGCCTGCCTGTATACCATCCTAGCCTGCCTGTATACCGTTCTAGCCTGCCTGTATACCGTCCTAGCTTGCCTGTATACCGTCCTAGCCTGCCTGTATACCGTCCTAGCCTGCCTGTATATCGTCCTAGCCTGTCTGCATACCGTCCTAGCCTGCCTGTATACCGTCCTAGCCTGCCTGTATACCAATCTAGCCTGCCTATATACTGTCCTAGCTTGCCTGTATACCGTCCTGGCCTGCCTGTATATCGTCCTAGCCTGCCTGTATACTGTTCTAGCCTGCTTGTATACTGTCCTAGCTTGCCTGTATACCGTCCTGGCCTGCCTGTATACCATCCTAGCCTGCCTGTATACCGTCCTAGCCTGCCTGTATATCGTCCTAGCCTGCCTGTATATCGTCCTAGCCTGCCTGTATACTGTTCTAGCCTGCCTGTATACCGTCCTAGCCTAGCGTGCCTGTACACTGTTCTTGCCTGCCTGTATCATGTTCTTGCCTGCCTGTATACTGTCCTAGCTTGCCTGTATACCGTCCAAGCCTACCTGTATATCGTCCTAGCCTGCCTGTATGCCATCCTAGCCTGCCTGTATACCGTCCTAGCCTGCCTATATACCGTCCTAGCCTGCCTGTATACCGTTCTAGCCTGCCTGTATACCGTCCTAGCCTGCCTGTATACCGTCCTTGCCTGCCTGTATACCGTCCTGGCCTGCCTGTATATCGTCCTAGCCTGCCTGTATACTGTTCTAGCCTGCCTGTATACCGTCCTAGCTTGCCTGTATACCGTCCTGGCCTGCCTGTATATCGTCCTAACCTGCCTGTATACCGTCCTAGCCTGCCTGTATACCGTTCTAGCCTGCCTGTATACCGTTCCAAACTGCCTGTATATCGTCCTAACCTGCCTGTATACCGTTCTAGCCTGCCTGTATACCGTCCTAGCCTGCCTGTATACCATCCTAGCCTGCCTGTATACCGTCCTAGCCTGCCTGTATATCATCCTAGCCTGCCTGTATACTGTCCTAGCCTGCCTGTATACCGTCCTAGCCTGCCTGTATACCGTCCTAGCCTGCCTGTATATCGTCCTAGCCTGCCTGTATACTGTTCTAGTCTGCCTGTATACCGTCCTGGCCTGCCTGTATATCATCCTAGCCTGCCTGTATACTGTTCTAGCCTGCCTGTATACCGTCCTAGCCTGCCTGTATATCGTCCTAGCCTGCCTGTATACCGTCCTAGCTTGCCTGTATACCGTCCTAGCCTGCCTGTATACCGTCCTAGCCTGCCTGTATACCGTCCTAGCCTGCCTGTATACCGTTCTAGCCTGCCTGTATACTGTCCTAGCTTGCCTGTATACCGTCCTAGCCTGCCTGTATACTGTTCTAGCCTGCCTGTATACCGTCCTGGCCTGCCTGTATACTGTTCTAGCCTGCCTGTATACTGTCCTAGCTTGCCTGTATATCGTTCTGGCCTGCCTGTATATCGTCCTAGCCTGCCTGTATACTGTTCTAGCCTGCCTGTATACCGTCCTAGCCTGCCTGTTTTTCGTCCTAGTCTGCCTGTATACTGTTCTAGCCTGCCTGTATACCGTCCTAGCCTGCCTGTATACTGTTCTAGCCTGCCTGTATACCTTCCTAGCCTTCCTGTATACCTTCCTAGCCTGCCTGTATACTGTTCTAGCCTGCCTGTATACCATCCTAGCCTGCCTGTATATCGTCCTAGCCTGCCTGTATACCGTCCTAGCCTGCCTGTATATCGTCCTGGCCTGCCTGTATATCGTCCTGGCCTGCCTGTATACCGTCCTGGCCTGCCTGTATACTGTTCTAGCCTGCCTGTATACTGTCCTAGCTTGCCTGTATATCGTTCTGGCCTGCCTGTATATCGTCCTAGCCTGCCTGTATACTGTTCTAGCCTGCCTGTATACCGTCCTAGCCTGCCTGTATATCGTCCTAGTCTGCCTGTATACCGTCCTAGCCTGCCTGTATACTGTTCTAGCCTGCCTGTATACCTTCCTAGCCTGCCTGTATACTGTTCTAGCCTGCCTGTATACCGTCCTAGCCTGCCTGTATACCGTCCTAGTCTGCCTGTATACTGTTCTAGCCTGCCTGTATACCGTATACAAACTGATTCAACGTGATAGGAAGGCAACAGTCACGGAAATAACCACTCGGTACAACCAAGGTAGGCAGAATACCATCTCTGAGCGCACAACACGTCGGGCCTTGAAGCAGATGGGCTACACCAAAAGACCACACCTGGCAGCCAAGAACAGGAAACTGAGTCTGCAGTCCGCACAGGCTGACCAAAACTGGACGGCAGAAAATTGAAAAACGTGACTCGGTCTGAGGAGTCTTTCTTTTAACATTTTATTACAGGTTTTTAAAAATAAATTGTATATAAATCACTGTGTGTTTTCTACTTCAGGGGAGAGTTAGATTGATCAAGTGTTGGTCAGGTGAGAAGAGTTCTGCAATGTTGTAGCTGTCCCTCCTAATCAGAGATAAAAAGAGATACTTATACAGGTTCCCCACTCTGCAACCAAAGAAAAGGGAATTTTCCCTGCAAAGCACAAGTTTTGCACTAAGAGGTGTGGGTTGTGTGAAACCAACTGCAAAAACCATGGCAATAAAATAACAGCCTTGTGAAAATGACTTCTCACATTGACCTCTAATAATTGAGCAATGAAGGTACCAAAAGGTTTGCAGGATTCCTAAATGAGTTATATAGGCCTCATACACACGGACGTTTTAACAGCGGATTTTTTGTGCTTTTTTTGCTGCTTAAAGCGGTTGTATACCCGCTGTTTTTTTTTTGTTTTTTTTCTACACCTGCAAGGGAAAAGGCATAATGAGCTAGTATGCACCGCATACTAGCTCATTATGAGATACTTACCTTAGAACGAGGCGCCGGCATCTCACCCGGTCCACGCCGAGGGAGCTGACATTTCCCCTCGGCGTGTCTTCCGGGTATCGCGGCTCCGGCGCTGTGAGTGGTCCAAAAAAAAAACCAAGGACCAGCGCATTCTGAGGCTCCAGCGCTAGAGCTGTTTTGACGCCGAAAAAAGCTCATAAACGCGCATCAGCGCTATACCGACGTTTTTTTAGCGTCAGCGTTTTTAAGCTGTAAAAATGTTTATGTGAGTAATTTCGGAGTGGAAAATAGCAGAGGGATGTTTTTTTTAAAAAAAACGCTTACAAACGACGTTGAACACGCATTGACGCCAAATCAAAACGCTAATAAAATCGTGTTTTTAAGGCTGCTTTTTTTCCAGGTGTTGTTACTAGCTTTACAGCACGTTTTTTAAAACGTCCGTGTGTATGAGGCCTAAATGTTTCACTGGCTTCTAATCAATAGACCAGCCTTTTTCAACCAGGGTGCCCTGAGGTTTCTCCAGGTGGTGCCTTGGCAAAATGCCTAAAAATTGCCAAAAAATTGTATACAAGCTGGCGGGTGGATGAAGCCTTCCTTATAGTGTCACAAAGCCACAGGTTCTCATTGTGCACCATTATGACCTTCTACCTGATGACCAATGACATCATCAGCTGTTAAGGAGGATGTTGCCTACATAGCATCCTTGTTTGACCCCCCCTTGCCCCTCTCCATCAGCTTTGGGGTCTCGGCTGAGTGATGGAAAAAAAAAAACTGAGGGAGAAGAGAAACATTGGAATACTAGTCAGTACCAGTTTGCAAAAGTGTATTTGCTTTGGAAGAATAAATCACCTCCAATGTTGGGATGTTGCTGCATTAAGTAAAACTGATAGGCCCCTTTCACACTGAGGTGCTTGTAAACTGCCAGTAAAACACTGAGCACTTTTAAAGAGCTTTTCAGGCGCTTTTGAAGTGCTTTCTATTCATTTCAATGGAGAGGGGTGTTTTTTCACCGCTCTGCCAGTGCACTGCCCCAGTGTGAAAAGCATTCATTGACTTTAATGAAAATAGGTTTTTTTAGCGTGAAAGCGCCTCAGTGTGAAAGGGGTCTTACATTTTAGAATGAGGTGCCTCAAGACTGTCCATAATTTTGGAGGGTGCCTTGACTGAAATAAGGTTGAGAAACGCTGCAATACACAGTGGAACTGGCTACTAAAACTTCAGAGTTTGCTGGATAAATTGCTACAATCGTCTCTGCCTGTAACATTTCTTCACACTGTTGATAGGCTGTGAATAAATTACTGGTGTCCCTAGAACAACCTTCCAGTATAGAGCGCTCAATATTATTCCTATATAATGACAGCCATCAAAATTTCCACTCCCCTACTCGCATTTGGCGAGTGGAAATAATGTGAAGGCGAGTGTGAATTGGAGGAGAGGGACGGATGCCTATTCTCTTCCCAGCGATGTGCCAGAAACTGTGGTGTCCCTAGAACAATCTTCTAGTATAGAGAGCTCAATAATATTCCTATATAATGACAGCCCTCAAAATTTCCACTCCCCTACTCGCATTTGGCGAGTGGACATAATGTGAAGGCAAGTGTGAATTGGAGGAGAGGGACGGACGCCTATTCTCCTCCCAGCGATCGGCCAGAAACTGTGGGGAGAGGAGAGAAAGAGGAGAGCCGGTCGGATCTCACAGAGCGGGGATCTTCCACAGTGACCCAGCTTGGATCTGTAAATGCCAGCCGCTGACAAAGTTCCGCCTCCTGGACCAGCTCCTATGATAGACAGCACACTGGTCCAATGCTGGGAAATTTAAACAATGTGACATCTTTAATAGAAGGCGGGACTTTGACAGCGGCCAGGGTTTCAGATCCAAGCTGTGTCACAGCGGGAGATCCCCGCTCTGTGTGATCCCCATGCACTGATGAGGCTGTACTGATGGGCACTAATAAAGTTGTTCATATTTATTTTTGTAACTTAATTCTGCATAAAACATTTAACTGTCCTTTCATGGGATAATTTACGAGGGCGTGTTTAGGGGCGGAGTAGGGGCTGGGTGGGGCAACTGGTGGCGAGCAATGCTTAAAGGATTAATCCAGAAGGTTTTTTTAATCTTAATGCATTGCATTAAGATAAAAAAAACCTTTTCTTTGTAGCAGCTTCCCCAGAACCCCCTAATTTCTTACCTGATCCCCATCTCTCTCCAGCGTTGTCCACAAATGTCTAAGCCATCCAGGCAGGGCCATCTTTAGCGCAGGGCAAACGGGGCAATTGCCCTGGGCCCAATCTTTGTTGGGGGGCCCCATTAGCCGTGAATTGGGGCCCCGATGACGGCTTTGCAGAGCGCACAGAGGATACGGAAGGATGTATTCCGCACTAGCCAGCTGAGAGGGGGCAGGGCCAGGAGCTCCACTGACGCTCTGACCCCGCCTACGTGCAGCCTGTGTACTCGGAAAAGAGCGTCTGTAGTGAGAGCCAGTGGGAGCGTCAGTGGAGCTCCCGGCCCACCCCCTCTATACTGACTGGTGAATACAGAGTTCTGGGGGCGGGGCCGGGAGCTCCAGTGACACTCCCACTCCGATCACTGGCTCTCACTACAGACTCTCTATTCCGAGTACACAGGCTGCACGTGGGAAGGGTCAGAGCTTCAGTGGAGCTCCTGGCCCCGCCCCTCACAGCTGGCTAGCGTGGAAATACATCCTCCCGTGTCCTCTGTGCGCTCTGCAAAGCTGTCATCGGGGCCCCAATTCATGGGTGACGCGGGCCCCCCAACAAAGCATCAGTGAGCTCCCGGCTGTTGTAGTGAGAGCAGAGAGTGGAAGCCCCGCCCACACACCTGAATGTATGTAGTGAGTTTGGCTGGCCAGGTATGTCCTTACACCCATAAAATGCCTGACTGTTTAATCCCTGAGCTGTGTTATTCAACTGTAAAGCTGTGCATTGCTGAAAGTTCTTTGACCATCTCCTGTATAATGTCTGCAGTCTCTGATTGTCTCCTGCAGTATGTCCGCAGTCTCTGGTAATCTCCTGCAGTATGTCCGAAGTCTCTGATTGTCTCCTGCAGTATGTCCGCAGTCTCTGGTAATCTCCTGCAGTATGTCCGCAGTCTCTGTCTCCTGCAGTATGTCCGCAGTCTCTGGTAATCTCCTGCAGTATGTCCACAGTCTCTGGTAATCTCCTGCACTATGTCCGCAGTCTCTGATTGTCTCCTGCAGTATGTCCGCAGTCTCTGGTAATCTCCTGCAGTATGTCCGCAGTCTCTGGTAATCTCCTGCAGTATGTCTGCAGTCTCTGATTGTCTCCTGCAGTATGTCCACAGTCTCTGATTGTCTCCTGCAGTATGTCCGCAGTCTCTGGTAATCTCCTGCAGTATGTCCACAGTCTCTGGTAATCTCCTGCACTATGTCCGCAGTCTCTGATTGTCTCCTGCAGTATGTCCGCAGTCTCTGGTAATCTCCTGCAGTATGTCCGCAGTCTCTGATTGTCTCCTGCAGTATGTCCGCAGTCTCTGATTGTCTCCTGCAGTATGTCCGCAGTCTCTGATTGTCTCCTGCAGTATATCCGCAGTCTCTGATTGTCTACTGCAGTATGTCCGCAGTCTCTGATTGTCTTCTGCAGTATGTCCGCAGTCTCTGATTGTCTCCTGCAGTATGTCCGCAGTCTCTGATTGTCTCCTGCAGTATGTCCGCAGTCTCTGATTGTCTCCTGCAGTATGTCCACAGCCTCTAATTGTCTCCTGCAGTATGTCCGCAGTCTCTGGTAATCTCCTGCAGTATGTCCGCAGTCTCTGATTGTCTCCTGCAGTATGTCCGCAGTCTCTGAACCTCTCCTGTAGTATGTCTGCACTCTCTGACACTCTCCTGTAGTATGTGTATTAATGTGCCTGTCACGGAACGCCCCACACTCCGCTTGAGTGCTTCCGTCATATACCGCTTCCTAAGTTCTGGAACACGAGTCCAATGGATCTGGCTATAGGAACCCCAAGAACTAGACAACACCAGTCTTGGAGTACATCAGAACTGCCTTTATTTTGAGATCTCACAGACCTTTATACAGCAGGGATGACTCAAAGCTAACCTAATTAACATGACCTAATTTATTACAAAATGTACCCAGACCAGATGACAGTCTTGTGGGCACCGAGCTTCACACATTAATACAATTAACAATACAAACAACAATCTCCCCCCTCCTCAGCCTAGACCATTCGTCTATTAGCCAGGGCTGGTGGCTAATGTGATCAGCTCTCTCAATTAACATAAACACATGTTGATAACACCAGCATCTCCTCACAGGATGTGTCCCAGCAGAATGAATCAGTCTTATCAGCAGGGGGCTGCTGGAGGAATCCCCCCTCCCTCTTCAGGGACACAAATATACAGTAAGGAGTCCCCATACAATATATACATGACTGAGTCCGATTAATACAGTTCAGACTGGATTTCTCATTCACCTCAAATGCTAGGGCCCATAATCGGTGGGCAACAGGCTTGCACACAGTCCTCTCCAACAGCCTCCGCTCTGGCCATGCCCGTGACATTTCTCCCCTTTCGGCAGGAGACTAACACAGGAGGAGACCCCAGACGGGTTGACTCCGAAGTTAGTAAACAGCTCCAGTCCTCTACTGCCTGTACCCACACAGTACCCCAAACAAATTATCCCAAACAGTGCATTACTCACCCAGCCATCCTCTGCCTCTCTCAGAGAACATATCTGCCGCTGGAGAGAAGACAGGGTGACTGGGCTCACTCTGTCATGCTGTTGGGGATCTGGGCCCACTGCCCAGCATCCCTGGGGTATACAGGTGGAGACTGAAGTTCCATCCACCTTCACAGGAAATCCATCCTCTGTTAGTTGAGGGCAGAGTCCAGCAGTCCTCGGCCCTGTTGCCAGCCCTTCTGCTGGAAACCCCACACCATCTGTTCCGGCTAACTGTTGGAGAGGGAGGCCGACTGCCCCGCCTCCCTGGAACTCTGTAGTTGTTGCCGGTGCTGGGCAGAGGTTGGTAGCACTCTGCCCTGTTGCCAGCACTTCTGCTGGGGACTCCGCATCCTCTGCTCCGGCTAACTGTTGGGGCAGGCAGCTGGCTTCCTCCACTCCCAAACTGTGTAGCTGCCATTGGGGAGGTGAGCCGGCTGCTTCCTTTTCCATTCCCTCATCTGGCTGCTGGGACGACATGTCGATGGTACTGTCTCCCAGGTACACGGATCTTTGCTGGGGAGGAAAGCCCACTTCCTCCACCCTGGCCAACTGTTGGGGAGGGACAACACACACCTCCTCTCCCTTCTCCCCCTGTATCTGCTGCTGGGAAGTGATTGCCATCTTCTCACCCTGAGCCTCCACAATTGCTGCAGGTGTGGGGCAGAGGTCTTGGACCCTCTGTCCGGTTGCCAGTACTTCTGCTGGGGGTTTGCTAGGTGGTTCCTCCTCTACAGAAATGTCTATTAAATCCCCAGTCTCTGGAAGTGGTAAAAGTGTGGGACAGAGGTCTTGGACCCTCTGTTCAGTTACCAGATCTTCAGCTGGAGAAGTTTGTTTTAACTCCATAGATGCTGCTGGCAGAAAATCACATGTCCCTGTCAGTGTTGTGGGAGAAAGGCCGACTACCTCTTCTCTCAGGAAGGCCGAAGCCACTGTTGGTGCTGGGCAGAACACAGTGAACTTTGGCCCTGATAACAGCTCTTCTGCTGGAGGCTCATCAGGTTGTTCTTCCTCAGCAGAAAAGTCTATCAAATCCCATGTCTCTGCAACTGATGTCGGGGAATAGGGGTTCACCATCTCCTGTCCATGGAACCCAGAAGATGTTATCATTTCTGGACAGAGGTTAGCAGAGCTCTGCCCTGTTGTCAGCACTTCAGGTTTGGGGACGGCAATCTCCGGATTTTCCACTGCCGATTCTCTGGCATGCTGCTGAACTTGTTCTAGCAGTTTCCTGTATGCCCTTTCCAGATGCTGCTCCTTCCTTAGCAAATGGTCCAGATCAGGTTTGAGCTCTGAGACCCCTGCAAGACCGAGCATAGACTCTCTATAGTCTCTCATGTCCTCAAGGTCAGGTTCCCCTTCATTGCCAAACATAAAAAGATCTGTAAGGTTCTCCCACAGCAATCCAGGGCCGCCAAAGTCATATCCCTCCGGAGAGCATTCTGTTGTCTCCCCTAAATATCCCTCCTCTGCGTGCCATTGCAGAGCCCGATATCGATTGTCCAGCTCTATCTCCTGCTGGACCAACCTGTCCAACTCAGTCACCCATTGCTCCTGGGGCTGCTCTCCCAGGAATGCCATCCGCAATGCCCGTTGGTCACTGGCCCGTTGCTCTTGGGTTGGAAAGCACTTGCCCTGTTTTATACCAGCGAGACGGAGGGCTGCAATCCAGAGCTCCACCCGAATCAGCTGCCTGAGCTCCAGGTATTCATCCTCAGACACAGTCCTGGTGTACGTTGAAAGGATGATCCGCAGCAGCCCCGGGAATTCTGATGCCAGGTCCATATCTCCGCTGGGGTGACTGAAGTCTGCTATGCTGATCTTGGATCCAGTTGGAGGTTTGGATGTCCCAGACTTCAGACTTCAGGAAGCTTTCCCGCTGCTTGCCACCAATGTCACGGAACGCCCCACACTCCGCTTGAGTGCTTCCGTCATATACCGCTTCCTAAGTTCTGGAACACGAGTCCAATGGATCTGGCTATAGGAACCCCAAGAACTAGACAACACCAGTCTTGGAGTACATCAGAACTGCCTTTATTTTGAGATCTCACAGACCTTTATACAGCAGGGATGACTCAAAGCTAACCTAATTAACATGACCTAATTTACTACAAAATGTACCCAGACCAGATGACAGTCTTGTGGGCACCGAGCTTCACACATGAATACAATTAACAATACAAACAACAATCTCCCCCCTCCTCAGCCTAGACCATTCGTCTATTAGCCAGGGCTGGTGGCTAATGTGATCAGCTCTCTCAATTAACATAAACACATGTTGATAACACCAGCATCTCCTCACAGGATGTGTCCCAGCAGAATGAATCAGTCTTATCAGCAGGGGGCTGCTGGAGGAATCCCCCCTCCCTCTTCAGGGACACAAATATACAGTAAGGAGTCCCCATACAATATATACATGACCGAGTCCGATTAATACAGTTCAGACTGGATTTCTCATTCACCTCAAATGCTAGGGCCCATAATCGGTGGGCAACAGGCTTGCACACAGTCCTCTCCAACAGCCTCCGCTCTGGCCATGCCCGTGACAGTGCCCCTTTACTTGCTCAATTATTTGGGATTGCTCCACTGCTCAGTGAGAGGTAATGATGTGCATTAACCTCTAGCAACCAATCAGCGAACAGTAGTGATCTGCTTTAATCTCTAGCAACCAATCAGTAACTGGTAATGATGTGCTGTAACCCTAGCAACCAATTAGTGAGCGCTAATAATGTACATTACCTCTAGCAACCAATCGGCAAGCAGAAATTATGTGTTGTAAACTCTAGAAACCAGCCAGTGAGCAGTAAGGATAGGCTGTAACCTCTGGCAAACAATTGCAATCGCTGCATGATCTGCTGCAGTAAACTGATTTTGAGTCTACCTGCTATTTTTTGTATGTCTCAGACTGGAGGGGGGCCCAAGAAAATGTTTGCCCAGGGCCCAATCAAAATTAAAGACGGCCCTGAGATAGACGTTCCAGCTGGACTGGCCCTTTAACCAATTCCGGACCGCCGCATGCCGATGTACGTCCAACTTTTGCCGGCGGATATCGTTGTTATAGTAGCAGCTAGCTGCCATAACCCCGGTATCCCCGTTTTCGTGCAGCGGTCGGCTTTCTGATAAAAGTGGTACCTGCGGCAGGTTCGCCGCAAGATCATTTTTATCGGTGGCGGGAGAGGGGGCCCCCCCTCCCGCCGCGATCCGGTGCCCTCCGCCGCTTACCGGAGCCGTCGGTAGCGGGGGAGGCGATCGCGTCCTTCTCAGTGCTGTGCTTGGAGACGAGTGAGGCTAAGATGGCGCCCAGTCGTCTCCATGAAACTGCTGGGCGGAAGTGACGTCAAAACGTCACTTCCGCCCACGGCTCTTAAAGGCATATTTTTTTCAATGTCATTTTTTTAAATTACTTTTTTTTTTTTTTTTATTGCATTTTAGTGTAAATATGAGATCTGAGGTCTTTTTGACCCCAGATCTCCTATTTAAGAGGTCCTGTCATGCTTTTTTCTATGTTTACATTCCTTGTAATAGGAATAAAAGTGACACAATTTTTTTTTTTAAAACAGTGTAAAAATAAATAAAATAATGTAAAATAAATAATTTTTTTTAAAAACCCCCTGTCCCGACGAGCTCGCGCGCAGAAGTGAACGCATACTCTAGTAGCGCCCACATATGAAAACGGTGGTCAAACCACACATGTGAGGTATCGCCACGACCGGTAGAGCGAGAGCAATAAATCTAGCCCTAGACCTCCTCTGTAACGCAAAACACGCAACCTGTAGAATTTTTTAAACGTCGCCTATGGAGATTTTTGAGGGTAAAAGTTTGACGCCATTCCACGAGCGGGCGCAATTTTGAAGCGTGACATGTTGAGCATGAATTTACTTGGCGTAACATTATATTTCACAATATAAAAAAAAAATTGGGCTAACTTTACTGTTGTCTTATTTTTCTATTCAAAAAAGTGAATTTTTTCCAAAAAAAGTGCGATTATAAGACCGCTGCGCAAATACGGTGCAAAAAAAAGTATTGCAACGACCGCCATTTTATTCTCTAGGGTGTTCGAAAAAAAACCCCACATATAATGTTTGGGGGTTCTAAGTAATTTTCTAGCAAAAAAAACTGTTTTAAACATGTAAACACCTAAAATCCAAAACGAGGCTGGTCCTTAAGTGGTTAATAAATCAGTCTGAGGGACGCAGGTCACATGATCACAGTCACTGTATAGCAGGGGTAGGGAACCTGGGGCTCTCCAGCTGCTGCAGAACTCATGCCTCTGGGAGTAATTGGAACTGCCAGCCTTGCAATGCCTCATGGGAAATGTAGTTCCACAACAGCTGGAGGTCCCCCAGGTTGCCTCCCCCCTGCTGTATAGAGTGTCGCCGCTTCCGTTAAATGTAAATAGTAACAAATCTGTGTCACGTCACAAGTTTTACGTACAAATAAACTGCGTGGGATCGGCCTACCACTGAGATTCTACATCCTACAGCACCCCAACCGCCTACAGGTTCCAGCATGCTGTGGGGTACCTGGGAATGCTGGGACTTGTAGCCCCCCCTATGTGGGTGGAGGACTGCGGCTGATCCCGTCATAAAAAAAAAGCAAAAAAATCAATAAAAAATAGTTTTGTAGGTCAAGTCTGTAAAGTATGATGTGCAATATGGCTTCTTAGACTGATAGATTACTGATCTGTAGATTTTGTACACATTGTAGAATATGAAATGATATAGAAACGATTTTACCAAAAAGTATCTAAATTGTGTATCTAAATGACCCGATTAAACTTTACAAGTGTGAAGAGATCCTGTCTGCTGGTGTCTCTTTGTTCTAAAATATAGAAGTGATCAGGAACTGATTTATAAAAAAAAATTAAAACAAAATGAATCCCCGCTCTTTCGACTGCAACAACTTTTTAACGACTTGACCTCCGGAAGGTTTTACCCCCCCCTCCCCCCCTCTTCATGACCAGGCCATTTTTTGCTATTCAGCACTACTTTAACTGGTAATTATGCGGTCATGCATCACCGTACCCAAATTAAATTTGTATCATTTTTTTTTTCACACAAATAGAGCTTTCTTTTGGTGGTATTTATTCACCAATGGGTTTATATTTTTTTTTGCTATGTAAATGAAAAAATATCCAAAATTAAAAAAAAAAAAAAAGTTTCTTTGTTTCTGTCATAACATTTAGCAAATAAATAATCTTTTTTCATAAATTCAGGTCAAAATGTAATCTGCTACATTCCTTTGGTGAGAATTCCCCAAATCAGTGTATTCTATTTAGTCTGTAGAAAATGTATAGAGTCCACAAACTATGATATACCGTATTTATCGGCGTATAACACGCACTTTTTTCCCCTTAAAATCAGGGGAAAATCGTAGGTGCGTGTTATACGGCGATCCCCGCTATTTTGTGATCTATCGGAGCGATCGCCACGATTGCCACCGACATTCACATAGCGAATTGGATTGTAAAACATTTTTTTTTTTCTGACAGTAAATCCCTTATACAGCCAACGTCCTGTTTCTTGTCTGGTCATTAGCCTAGGCTTATGACATCATGCACAGCTCTCTCTCTCTCATGAGAGTTTACCAGGAAGGGGGGGGGGGGATGAGTCATAAGAGGGCCAATGAGAGCTGCAGAGCCAGAGGTGTGCCTCTGTGTGTCTGTGTAAATCCAGGAAGTGAGCAGACAGCAGCTTAAGCTGCCCACAGTTAAAATGGCTGCAGCCAGACTCAGTGGAGGGAGATTTCTGCAGCATATTTGGCAAGTACAGAATCACTATATATATAAAATAATATGCAAAGTGGTTGGAGGGAAGCTTCAGAATGGCAAAGATGTTTTTATTACAAATTATGTGAGTGGACTGCAGTTCCTCTAACGACTTGACCTCCGGAAGGTTGACCTCAACCCGATAGAACACCTTTGGGATGAATTAGAGCAGAGACTGCGAGCCAGGCCTTCTCGTCCAACATCAGTGACCTCACAAATGTGCTTCTGGAAGAATGGTCAAACATTCCCATAGACACACTCCTAAACCTTGTGGATAGCTTTCCCAGAAGAGTTGAAGCTGTTATAGCTGGAAAGGGTGGGCCAACTCAATATTGAACCCTACGGACTAAGACTGGGATGTCATTAAAGTTCATGTGTAGAGTGTAGAGGCAGGCGTCCCAATACTTTTGGTAATATAATGTATATACAGTGCCTTGAAAAAGTTTTCATACCCCTTGAAATTTTCCACATTTTGTCGTGTTACAACCAAAAACGTAAATGTATTTTATTGGGATTTTATGTGATAGACCAACAGAAAGTGGCACATAATTGTGAAGTGGAAGGAAAATGATAAATGGTTTTAATTTTTTTTTACAAATAAATATGTGAAAAGTGTGGGGGGTACATTTGTATTCAGCCCCCTTTACTCTGATACCCCTAACTAAAATCCAGTGGAACCAATTGCCTTCAGAAGTCACCTAATTAGTAAAAAGAGTCCACCTGTGTGTAAATTAATCTCAATATAAATACAGCTGTTCTGTGAAGCCCTCAGAGATTTGTTAGAGAACCTTAGTGCACAAACAGCATCATGAAGGCCAAGGAACACACCAGACAGGTCAGGGATAAAGTTGTGGAGAAGTGTAACCGCTTTCCGACCAGCCGCCGTCATTATACTGCAGCGGGTTGGCTCTTCTGCGCTAACCGCCGTAGGTGTATGTCAGTCTTTGCACAGGAGATAGTTGGCGCGCCCTGCGGGAGCGTTGCCCGTGGGTCCGGAGGACTTGATGGTCGCCGGCGACCCGCGATCGTTATGCACAGAGGCAGAACGGGTAACTGGCGATTCCCTGTTCTGCCAGATGACATGTCAGAGATCTTCTGTTCCCAGTGATCTCTGTCATGTCCCTTGCAGCCCATCCCCCCTACAGTTAGAACACACCCAGGGAACACACTTAACCCCTTGATTGCCCCCCAGTGTTAACACCTATCCTGCCAGTGCCATTTATACATTGATCAGTGCGTTTTTTTATAGCACTGATCAATGCAATAATGTCACTGGTCCCCAAAAAAGTGTAATTTGGGGTCAGATTTGTCTGCCGCAATGTCGCAGATCGCCGCCATTACTAGTAAAAACAATAAATAAAAGTCCCTAAATCTACCCCATAGTTTGTAGATAACTTTTGCGCAAACCAATCAATTTACAGTTATTGCGATTTTTTTTTAACAAAAATATGTAGAAGAATATATTTCCGCCTAAACTGACGAATAAGTTTGTTTTTTTTTATATTTTTTTTTTTGGGGGGGGGGGGGATATGTATTATATCAGAAGTTTAAAAAAAAATTTTTTTCAAAACTGTCAGTCTTTTTTTGTTTATAGTGCAAAAGAATAAAAACCGCAGAGGTGTTCAAATACCACCAAAAGAAATCTCTATTTGTGGGAAAAAAAGGACGTCAATTTTGTTTGGGTACAGCCGCCGCAGGACAGCGCAATTGTCAGTCAAAGCGACACAGTTCCGGATCACAAAAAATGGCCTGGTCATTAAGGGGCCAAATCCTTCCAGGGCTGAAGTGGTTAAAGCAGTGTTAGGTTATAAAAAAAATATCCCAAGCTTTCAGAAAATGGAAAGAATATGGCTCAACTGCAAACCTACCAAGACATGGCCGTCCACCTAAACTGACAGGCCGGGCAAGGAGAGCATTCATCAGAGAAGAGCCAAGAGGTCCATGGTAACTCTGGAGGAGCTGCAGAGATCCACAGCTCAGGTGGGAGAATCTGTCCACAGGACAACTATTAGTCGTGCACTCCACAAATCTGACCTTTATGGGAGAGTGGCAAGAAGAAAGACATTGTTAAAAGAAAACCATAAGAAGTCCCATTTGTAGTTTGTGAGAAGCCATGTGGGGGACACAGCAAACATGTGGAAGAAGGTACTCTGGTCAGATGAGATCAAAATTGAACTTTTTTGCCTGAATGCAAAACGCTATGTGTGGGGGAAAACTAACACTGCACATCACCCTGAACACACCATCCCCACTGTGAAACATGGTGGTGGCAGGATCATGGTGTGGGGAAGCTTTTCTTCAGCAGGGACAGGGAAGCTGGTCAGAGTTGATGGGAAGATGGATGGAGCCAAATACAGGACAATCTTAGAAGAAAACCTGTTAGAGTCTGCAAAAGACTTGAGACTGGGGCGGAGGTTCACCTTCCAGCAGGACAACGACCCTAAACATACAGCCAGAGCTACAATGGAATGGTTTAGATCAAAGCATATTCATGTGTTAGAATGGTCCAGTCACAGTCCAGACCTAAATCACATTGAGAATCTGTGGAAAGACTTGCTGTTCACAGACGTTCTCCATCCAATCGGACAGAGCTTGAGATATTTTGCAAAGAAGAATGGGCAAAAATGTCCCTCTCTAGAAGTGCAAAGCTGGTAGAGACATCCCCAAAAAGACTTGCAGCTGTAATTGTAGTGAAAGGAGGTTCTACAAAGTATTGACTCCGGGGGGGGCGCCATACAAATGTCCCCCACACTTTTCACATATTTTATTGTGAAAAATGTTGAAAACCATTTATCATTTTCCTTCCACTTCACAATTATGTGCCACTTTGTGTTGGTCTATCACATAAAATCCCAATAAAATACATTTACATTTCTGGTTGTAACATGACAAAATGTGGAAAATGTCAAGGGGTATGAATACTTTTTCAAGGCACTAATATTTGGGGGTTCTAAGTGAAAAAGTAAAAAAAAATTGCCCCAGCAGGCAGCAAGTGGTTAATATGTTACAAACAGAATTGAATAAGGTCCCCTTTGCTGGCTAGAGATCTGTGGTAGATGCTCCACACACCACAAGTGAACAGTTCAGATATATTTTAATAGGTCGAAGGAGGAAACCAACATTTTTTTTCAAGGCCCCAACATAGCCGGCTGCATCAGAGTTTCCAGACCGATGACACTGCCTATGGACAAAGTTGCACGATTGGTGGTATTTAGACCAGTACAGTCTCAGGCACAGGGGTCTTCTTTATTTCCTAGCAGTGACGCTGCACTGCGGTGATAAGGATTCTTTCCTTGGCCTCCCTTTTCTGCCATTGGCTGGATGTGTGCAGGCCGAGCCTCGTACTGAGGTTATAAGCGGAAAGAGGCTCCATGGAGATGGGCCAGGAGTTTGGAGGTCTTTGGAAAAGCCTGAAGGCTGCTGAAGAAAACAACCATCATCTGGATTCAGGGAAGCGTCCTTCAATAACTGGAAGAGAAACAAAAGATCAGGTATTCAGAAAGAGATTTCTTCCAATCAGAAAACGTAATTTCCTGTGCATTCACTGGGACAGGAAATCAGGGTGAATGTTCCCAATGGGGACACAAACACCAATAGCAATTTTGAGAGAGGTTCTAACCCCCTGGTGCCCAACTGGTGGCCCTTTGGCAGTTCAATGTGCAGCCCCTGGGCCCTTGCCAACTGTGTTTGTATGTTCTTGCCTAGACTGACTTCCAGCAGTTAAAGGCCAATTGAACTTTTAGTTTAAATCTGCTAAATACATGTCAGGTTCATAAAAGCAAAAGGTGTGCACAGCCTGAGTAGAAAAGCCAGTCCCCTGCCAGCATGCTGCAGAGTAGCACCCATGCCCTCTGTATGCGGAAGCAGCAGCCTCTCTGCACATGCCCCCCCCCCCCCTGCTGAGTCAGACCAGGAGCTCTCCAATCAGCAGGGAGCAGTAGCTTTTCAATTGAGAGGCTTATAGGGGTTGTGTTGAGCCTCTGAAGACCACAGCAAGGGTGCCACTCTGCAGCATGCTGGCAGAGGACAGGATTTTCTACTCAGGCTGTGGCTGCTTTATAAAAAAAAAAGAAAAAGAAACACAACTGTAAAACTTTGCGCATCTTTTGGGAAGTAGCAATGTGGGTAGGTGACAATGACAAGGAAATGGCACCAACATCCCTGTAGATAAGTGTAGACAAGGGAAATTTTTGAGGGTGCCGGCAAAACAAGAAGAAGTCATTTCAATACTCCGCAATATGTATAAAAAAAATGACAAGATTTTTATTGCTACATACAAGACAAAGTTAAAAGGTTTTTTTGGTACAGTGGAACCTCGGATTGCGAGTAACGCGGTTAACGAGCGTTTCGCAATACAAGCACTGTATTTTTTAAAAACGTAACTCGATTTATGAGTGTTGTCTCGCAAAACGAGCACAATTCAGGCCAAAGCGGTGGGCAGTACCGCTTTTGGCCTGAGGTGGGGGGGCGCCGGAGCCAAGCAGAGCCGAACGTCCGGAAATGCACGGAAAGGCCCCGAGTACAGCACGGCTGACCTCGGCAAATCTCGGGTAGGAAATCTTTCCGAGGTTTGCCGAGGTCAGCCGAACTGTTCTCGGGCCTTTTCGGCCGTTTCCGAGGCTCTCCAGCCTCCCCCCCCACCCCCCCAGCTCTGCTCGCATGCGGAATTGCATCCCATTGAAGTCAATGCGGAATGAATTATTTTCATTTCCATTGACTTCAATGGGAAAACTCGCTTTGATATGCGAGTACTTTGGAATACAAGCATTCTCCTGGAACGGATTATGCTCCTAATCCGAGGTTCCACTGTATAAGTTATGTGCACATGTACAAACAAACATCTAGAATTCAAAGCAGATGACAACATTGAATCACTCGGCAATATCATTGGAGTGATTGTCCCGACATGTTTCGCCACTCTGGGCTCATCAAGGGATGTTTTAACCACTTGACGACCGCCTCGCGCCGATTTACGTCGGCAAGGTGGCACGGACAGGCAAAATCACGTATATATACGTGATTTGCCTTCCGCGGGTGGGGGGTCCGATCGGACCCCCCCCCCGGTGCCCGAGGCGGTCGTCTTTTGTTCAGCGGCGATCAGAGGTGAGGGGGAGGCCATCCGTTCGTGGCCCCCCCCCTCGCGATCGCCGCCGGCCAATAAGATAACTTCCTTTGCTGCTGTATGCTAAACAGCAGCAAAGGAAATGATGTCATCTCTCCTCGGCTCGGTATTCCGTTGCAGCGCCGAGGAGAGAAGACTTCACTGTGAGTGCACAAACACTACACACACAGTAGAACATGCCAGGCACACAAAACACCCCGATCCCCCCCCCCCGATCGCCCCCCCAATCACCCCCCCCCTCCCTGTCACAAACTGACACCAGCAGTTTTTTTTTTTTTTTTCTGATTACTGCATTGGTGTCAGTTTGTGACAGTTACAGTGTTGGGACAGTGAATATTAGCCCCCTTTAGGTCTAGGATACCCCCCTAACCCCCCCTAATAAAGTTTTAACCCCTTGATCACCCCCCGTCACCAATGTCGCTAAGCGATCATTTTTCTGATCGCTGTATTAGTGTCGCTGGTGACGCTAGTTAGGGACCTAAATATTTAGGTTCGCTGTCAGCGTTTTATAGCGACAGGGACCCCCATATACTACCTAATAAATGTTTTAACCCCTTGATGGCCCCCTAGTTAACCCTTTCACCACTGATCACCGTATAAGTGTTACGGGTGACGCTGGTTAGTTTGTTTATTTTTTTTAGTGTCAGGGCACCCGCCGTTTATTACCGAATAAAGGTTTAGCCCCCTGATCGCCCGGCGGTGATATGCGTCGCCCCAGGCAGTGTCAGATTAGCGCCAGTACCGCTAACACCCACGCACGCAGCATACGCCTCCCTTAGTGGTATAGTATCTGATCGGATCAATATCTGATCCGATCAGATCTATACTAGCGTCCCCAGCAGTTTAGGGTTCCCAAAAACGCAGTGTTAGCGGGATCAGCCCAGATACCTGCTAGCACCTGCGTTTTGCCCCTCCGCCCGGCCCACCCAAGTGCAGTATCGATCGATCACTGTCACTTACAAAACACTAAACGCATAACTGCAGCGTTCGCAGAGTCAGGCCTGATCCCTGCGATCGCTAACATTTTTTTGGTAGCATTTTGGTGAACTGGCAAGCACCAGCCCCAGGCAGCGTCAGGTTAGCGCCAGTAGCGCTAACACCCACACACGCACCGTACACCTCCCTTAGTGGTATAGTATCTGATCGGATCAATATCTGATCCGATCAGATCTATACTAGCGTCCCCAGCAGTTTAGGGTTCCCAAAAACAGTGTTAGCGGGATCAGCCCAGATACCTGCTAGCACCTGCGTTTTGCCCCTCCGCCCGGCGCAGCCCAGCCCACCCAAGTGCAGTATCGATCGATCACTGACACTTACAAAACACTAAATGCATAACTGCAGCGTTCGCAGAGTCAGGCCTGATCCCTGCGATCGCTAACAGTTTTTTTGGTAGTATTTTGGTGAACTGGCAAGCACCAGCCCCAAGCAGCGTCAGATTAGCGCCAGTACCGCTAACACCCACGCACGCACCGTACACCTCCCTTAGTGGTATAGTATCTGATCAGATCAATATCTGATCCGATCAGATCTATACTAGCGTCCCCAGCAGTTTAGGGTTCCCAAAAACACAGTGTTAGCGGGATCAGCCCAGATACCTGCTAGCACCTGCGTTTTGCCCCTCCGCCCGGCGCAGCCCAGCCCACCCAAGTGCAGTATCGATCGATCACTGACACTTACAAAACACTAAATGCATAACTGCAGCGTTCGCAGAGTCAGGCCTGATCCCTGCGATCGCTAACAGTTTTTTTGGTAGCTTTATATTGAACTGGCAAGCTCCAGCGGCCTAGTACACCCTGGTCATAGTCAAACCAGCACTGCAGTAACACTTGGTGACGTGGCGAGTCCCATAAGTGCAGTTCAAGCTGGTGAGGTGGCAAGCACAAGTAGTGTCCCGCTGCCACCAAAAAGACAAACACAGGCCCGTCGTGCCCATAGTGCCCTTCCTGCTGCATTCGCCAATCCTAATTGGGAACCCACCACTTCTGCAGCACCCGTACTTCCCCCATTCACATCCCCAACCAAATGCAGTCGGCTGCATGAGAGGCATTTTTATGTCCTCCCGAGTCCCCCTACCCAACGAACCCCCCCAAAAAAGATGTCGTGTCTGCAGCAAGCGCGGATATAGGCGTGACACCCGCTATTATTGTCCCTCCTGTCCTGACAATCCTGGTCTTTGCATTGGTGAATGTTTTGAACGCTACCATTCACTAGTTGAGTATTAGCGTAGGGTACAGCATTGCACAGACTAGGCACACTTTCACAGAATCTCCCAAGATGCCATCGCATTTTGAGAGACCCGAACCTGGAACTGGTTACGTTATAAAAGTTAGTTACAAAAAAAGTGTAAAAAAAAAATATATAAAATAAAAAAAAAATTGTTGTCGTTTTATTGTTCTCTTTCTCTCTATTCTCTCTCTCTTGTTCTGCTCTTTTTTACTGTATTCTATTCTGCAATGTTTTATTGTTATTATGTTTTATCATGTTTGCTTTTCAGGTATGCAATTTTTTATACTTTACCGTTTACTGTGCTTTATTGTTAACCATTTTTTTGTCTTCAGGTACGCCATTCACGACTTTGAGTGGTTATACCAGAATGATGCCTGCAGGTTTAGGTATCATCTTGGTATCATTCTTTTCAGCCAGCGGTCGGCTTTCATGTAAAAGCAATCCTAGCAGCTAATTAGCCTCTAGACTGCTTTTACAAGCCGTGGGAGGGAATGCCCCCCCCCCACCGTCTTCCGTGTTTTTCTCTGGCTCTCCTGTCTCAACAGGGAACCTGAGAATGCAGCCGGTGATTCAGCCAGCTGACCATAGAGCTGATCAGAGACCAGAGTGGCTCCAAACATCTCTATGGCCTAAGAAACCGGAAGCTACGAGCATTTTATGACTTAGATTTCGCCAGATGTAAATAGCGCCATTGGGAAATTGGGGAAGCATTTTATCACACCGATCTTGGTGTCATCAGATGCTTTGAGGGCAGAGGAGAGATCTAGGGTCTAATAGACCCCAATTTTTTCAAAAAAAGAGTACCTGTCACTACCTATTGCTATCATAGGGGATATTTACATTCCCCGAGATAACAATAAAAATGATTTAAAAAAAAAAAATGAAAGGAACAGTTTAAAAATAAGATAAAAAAGCAAAAAAATAATAAAGAAAAAAAAAAAAAAAAAAAAAAAAAAAAAAGCACCCCTGTCGCCCCCTGCTCTCGCGCTAAGGCGAACGCAAGCGGCGGTCTGTCGTCAAACGTAAACAGCAATTGCACCATGCATGTGAGGTATCGCCGCGAAGGTCAGATCGAGGGCAGTAATTTTTGCAGTAGACCTCCTCTGTAAATCTAAAGTGGTAACCTGTAAAGGCTTTTAAAGGCTTTTAAAAATGTATTTATTTTGTCGCCACTGCACGTTTGTGCGCAATTTTAAAGCATGTCATGTTTGGTATCCATGTACTCGGCCTAAGATCATCTTTTTTATTTCATCAAACATTTGGGCAATATAGTGTGTTTTAGTGCATTAAAATTTAAAAAAGTGTGTTTTTTCCCCAAAAAATGCGTTTGAAAAATCGCTGCGCAAATACTGTGTGAAAAAAAAAAATGAAACACCCACCATTTTAATCTGTAGGGCATTTGCTTTAAAAAAATATATAATGTTTGGGGGTTCAAAGTAATTTTTTTGGAAAAAAAAATATCTTTTTCATGTAAACAAAAAGTGTCAGAAAGGGCTTTGTCTTCAAGTGGTTAGAAGAGTGAGTGATGTGTGACATAAGCTTCTAAATGTTGTGCATAAAATGCCAGGACAGTTCAAACCCCCCAAATGACCCCATTTTGGAAAGTAGACACCCCAAGCTATTTGCTGAGAGGCATGTCGAGTCCATGGAATATTTTATATTGCGACACAAGTTGCGGGAAAGAGACAATTTTTTTTTTTTTTTTTTGCACAAAGTTGTCACTAAATGATATATTGCTCAAACATGCCATGGGAATATGTGAAATGACACCCCAAAATACATTCTGCTGCTTCTCCTGAGTACGGAGATACCACATGTGTGAGACTTTTTGGGAGCCTGGCCGCGTACGGGACCCTGAAAACCAAGCACCGCCTTCAGGCTTTCTAAGGGCGTGAATTTTTGATTTCACTCTTCACTGCCTATCACAGTTTCGGAGGCCATGGAAAGCCCAGGTGGCACAAAACCCCCCCAAATGACCCCATTTTGGAAAGTAGACACCCCAAGCTATTTGCTGAGAGGTATAGTGAGTATTTTGCAGACCTCACTTTTTGTCACAAAGTTTTGAAAATTGAAAAAAGAAAAAAAAAAAAGTTTTTTCTTGTCTTTCTTCATTTTCAAAAACAAATGAGAGCTGCAAAATACTCACCATGCCTCTCAGCAAATAGCTTGGGGTGTCTACTTTCCAAAATGGGGTCATTTGGGGGGGTTTTGTGCCACCTGGGCATTCCATGGCCTCCGAAACTGTGATAGGCAGTGAAGAGTGAAATCAAAAATTTTCACCCTTAGAAATCCTGAAGGCGGTGCTTGGTTTTCGGGGCCCCGTACGCGGCTAGGCTCCTAAAAAGTCCCACACATGTGGTATCCCCATACTCAGGAGAAGCAGCTAAATGTATTTTGGGGTGCAATTCCACATATGCCCATGGCCTGTGTGAGCAATATATCATTTAGTGACAACTTTGTGCAAAAAAAAAAAAAAAAAAGTGTCACTTTCCCGCAACTTGTGTCAAAATATAAAATATTCCATGGACTCAATATGCCTCTCAGCAAATAGCTTGGGGTGTCTACTTTCCAAAATGGGGTCATTTGGGGGGGTTTTGTGCCACCTGGGCATTCCATGGCCTCCGAAACTGTGATTGGCAGTGAAGAGTGAAATCAAAAATTTACACCCTTAGAAATCCTGAAGGCGGTGCTTGGTTTTCGGGGCCCCGTACGCGGCTAAGCTCCCAAAAAGTCCCACACATGTGGTATCCCCATACTCAGGAGAAGCAGCTGAATGTATTTTGGGGTGCAATTCCACATAGGCCCATGACCTGTGTGAGCAATATATCATTTAGTGACAACTTTTTGTAAATATTTTTTTTTTTTGTCATTATTCAATCACTTGGGACAAAAAAAATAAATATTCAATGGGTTCAACATGCCTCTCAGCAATTTCCTTGGGGTGTCTACTTTCCAAAATGGGGTCATTTGGGGGGGTTTTGTACTGCCCTGCCATTTTAGCACCTCAAGAAATGACATAGGCAGTCATAAACTAAAAGCTGTGTAAATTACAGAAAATGTAGCCTAGTTTGTAGACGCTATAACTTTTGCGCAAACCAGTAAATATATGCTTATTGACATTTTTTTTTACCAAAGACATGTGGCCGAATACATTTTGGCCTAAATGTATGACTAAAATTGAGTTTATTGGATTTTTTTTATAACAAAAAGTAGAAAATATCATTTTTTTTCAAAATTTTCGGTCTTTTTCCATTTATAGCGCAAAAAATAAAAACTGCAGAGGTGATCAAATACCATCAAAAGAAAGCTCTATTTGTGGGAAGAAAAGGACGCAAATTTCGTTTGGGTACAGCATTGCATGACCGCGCAATTAGCAGTTAAAGCGACGCAGTGCCAAATTGGAAAAAGACCTCTGGTCCTTAGGCAGCATAATGGTCCGGGGCTCAAGTGGTTAAAGACAATTAGATGTAACACTGCATAGAACGAAACAAAATTAAAAACATTACAATTATTAATAAATGAAAATATCCTAAGTGAAATATAAATCTACTATAAAAAATAATTTAAGTGAAAGGGAGTGAGGGGGGGGGGGGGAGAAAGGACTAGGAAAAGGAAAATAAGGGATGGAAGATGACAAGTAGGGAAGGAAGGGAAGAAGGGGGGAGGAGAGGGGGAAAGAAAGGATGGAGGGGGATCTTTTATTTTGATGCACCTGAAATGCATTTAGCTGATTTTAACTGAAAGTTCAATTGGACATTAAATGCCCGAATTCTCTGACCGTCTCCTGTACCATGTCTGCAGTCTCTGACAGTCTCCTGTACCATGTCTGCAGTCTCTGACCGTCTCCTGTACCATGTCTGCAGTCTCTGACCGTCTCCTGTACCATGTCTGCAGTCTCTGACCGTCTCCTGTACAATGTCTTCAGTCTCTGACCGTCTCCTGTACAATGTCTGCAGTCTCTGACCGTCTCCTGTACAATGTCTGCAGTCTCTGACCGTCTCCTGTATCATGTCTGCAGTCTCTGACCGTCTCCTGTATCATGTCTGCAGTCTCTGACCGTCTCCTGTATCATGTCTGCAGTCTCTGACCGTCTCCTGTATCATGTCTGCAGTCTCTGACCGTCTCCTGTATCATGTCTGCAGTCTCTGACCGTCTCCTGTATCATGTCTGCAGTCTCTGACCGTCTCCTGTATCATGTCTGCAGTCTCTGACCGTCTCCTGTAGTATGTAAAAGAAAAAAAACTGTGCTGTTTCCAAACCTACAGCTGCAGCTCAAAGTGAAATGTACACAAGCATAAATAGATAAACGTAAGGAGCTGCGCTTCTCAAAAAACATAGTTACATAGGTGAGGTTAAAAAAAAGACACAAGTCCATCAAGGCCAACCTATGTGTGTGATTATATGTCAGTATTACATTGTATATCCCTGTATGTTGTGGTCGTTCAGGTGCTTATCTAATACTTTTTTTGAAATTATCGATGCTCCCCGCTGAGACCACCGCCTGTGGAAGGGGATTCCACATCCTTGCCGCTCTTACAGTAAAGAACCCTCTACGCAGTAAAACTGCTTTTCTTCTAATTTTAATGAGTGGCCACGAGTCTTATTAAATTCTCTTACGTGACGTAAAAGGCTGCCAGGGAACATCAGAAGGAGAGCGTAGCTGCACTGGACACAGCGAGTGAATAATAGAGCATTGAACCCTCACTGTGTCCTATTATAGAACTACCAGCACAGCAGGGTATCAATATTATAATAAATCACACAGGCAGCACAGTAAGTACTCGTTTTATTTTTTTCATTTATCAGATCATTTCATTTAGATGCGGCATTCGTTACGTTCAGTTTGCCATATTTGGAAGGAAATTCCAATACCTATAATTTAATAGTTTATAACTAACTATCATATGAGGAGGGGGCATGAGAGAGAGAGATAGCCCCATGAGGAGGGGGCATGAGAGAGAGAGATAGCCCCATGAGGAGGGGGCATGAGAGAGAGAGATAGCCCCATGAGGAGGGGGCATGAGAGAGAGCGATAGTCCCATGAGGAGGGGGCATGAGAGAGAGCGATAGCCCCATGAGGAGGGGGCATGAGAGAGAGAGAGAGCCCCATGAGGAGGGGGCACGAGAGAGAGATAGCCCCATGAGGAGGGGGCATATGAGAGAGATAGCCCCATGAGGAGGGGGCATATGAGAGAGAGAGAGATAGCCCCATGAGGAGGGGGCATATGAGAGAGAGAGATAGCCCCATGAGGAGGGGGCATATGAGAGAGAGAGAGATAGCCCCATGAGGAGGGGGCATATGAGATAGAGAGAGATAGCCCCATGAGGAGGGGGCATATGAGAGAGAGAGAGATAGCCCCATGAGGAGGGGGCATGAGAGAGAGAGAGATAGCCCCATGAGGAGGGGGCATGAGAGAGAGAGAGAGAGATAGCCCCATGAGGAGGGGGCATGAGAGAGAGAGATAGCCCCATGAGGAGGGGGCATGAGAGAGAGAGAGATAGCCCCATGAGGAGGGGGCATGAGAGAGAGAGATAGCCCCATGAGGAGGGGGCATGAGAGAGAGAGAGATAGCCCCATGAGGAGGGGGCATGAGAGAGAGAGAGATAGCCCCATGAGGAGGGGGCATGAGAGAGAGAGAGATAGCCCCATGAGGAGGGGGCATGAGAGAGAGAGAGAGATAGCCCCATGAGGAGGGGGCATGAGAGAGAGAGAGAGATAGCCCCATGAGGAGGGGGCATGAGAGAGAGAGAGAGATAGCCCCCATGAGGAGGGGCACGAGAGAGAGAGAGAGATAGCCCCATGAGGAGGGGGCATGAGAGAGAGAGAGAGATAGCCCCATGAGGAGGGGCACGAGAGAGAGAGAGATAGCCCCATGAGGAGGGGGCATGAGAGAGAGAGAGAGAGATAGCCCCATGAGGAGGGGGCATGAGAGAGAGAGAGCTAGCCCCATGAGGAGGGGGCATGAGAGAGAGAGAGAGAGAGAGATAGCCCCATGAGGAGGGGGCATGAGAGAGAGAGAGATAGCCCCATGAGGAGGGGGCATGGAGAGAGAGAGAGAGAAAGCCCCATGAGGGAGGGGGCATGAGAGAGAGAGAGATAGCCCATGAGGAGGGGGCACGAGAGAGAGATAGCCCCATGAGGAGGGGCATGAGAGAGAGAGAGATAGCCGAGGAGGCAAGGAGGGGATAGCCCATGAGGAGGGGCCATGAGAGAGAGAGAGATAGCCCATGAGGAGGGGGCATGAGAGAGAGAGAGATAGCCCCATGAGGAGGGGGCATGAGAGAAAGAGAGATAGCCCCATGAGGAGGGGGCATGAGAGAGAGAGAGAGATAGCCCCATGAGGAGGGGGCATGAGAGAGAGAGAGAGATAGCCCCATGAGGAGGGGGCATGAGAGAGAGAGAGAGATAGCCCCATGAGGAGGGGGCATGAGAGAGAGAGAGAGATAGCCCCATGAGGAGGGGGCATGAGAGAGAGAGAGAGATAGCCCCATGAGGAGGGGGCATGAGAGAGAGAGAGAGAGATAGCCCATGAGGAGGGGGCATGAGAGAGAGAGAGAGAGAGCCCCATGAGGAGGGGGCACGAGAGAGGAGAGAGAGAGATAGCCCCATGAGGAGGGGGCGAGAGAGAGAGAGAGAGATAGCCCCATGAGGAGGGGGCACGAGAGAGAGAGAGAGAGTAGCCCCATGAGGAGGGGGCACGAGAGAGAGAGAGAGATAGCCCCATGAGGAGGGGGCACGAGAGAGAGAGAGAGATAGCCCCATGAGGAGGGGGCACGAGAGAGAGAGAGAGCCCCATGAGGGAGGGGGCACGAGAGAGAGAGATAGCCCCATGAGGAGGGGGCACGAGAGAGAGAGAGAGAGATAGCCCCATGAGGAGGGGGCACGAGAGAGAGAGATAGCCCCATGAGGAGGGGGCCACGAGAGAGAGAGAGATAGCCCCATGAGGAGGGGGCACGAGAGAGAGAGAGAGATAGCCCCATGAGGAGGGGGCACGAGAGAGAGAGAGATAGCCCATGAGGAGGGGGCACGAGAGAGAGAGAGATAGGCTCCATGAGGAGGGGGCACGAGAGAGAGATAGCCCATGAGGAGGGGGCACGAGAGAGAGAGAGATAGCCCCCATGAGGAGGGGGCATGAGAGAGAGAGAGAGATAGCCCCATGAGGAGGGGGCACGAGAGAGAGAGAGATAGCCCCATGAGGAGGGGGCACGAGAGAGAAAGAGATAGCCCCATGAGGAGGGGGCACGAGAGAGAGAGAGATAGCCCAATGAGGAGGGGGCACGAGAGAGAGAGAGAGATAGCCCCATGAGGAGGGGGCACGAGAGAGAGAGAGATAGCCCAATGAGGAGGGGGCACGAGAGAGAGAGAGAGATAGCCCATGAGGAGGGGCACGAGAGAGAGAGAGAGATAGCCCCATGAGGAGGGGGCACGAGAGAGAGAGAGAGATAGCCCCATGAGGAGGGGGCACGAGAGAGAGAGAGAGAGATAGCCCCATGAGGAGGGGGCACGAGAGAGAGAGATAGCCCCATGAGGAGGGGGCACGAGAGAGAGAGAGAGATAGCCCCATGAGGAGGGGGCACGAGAGAGAGAGAGAGATGGCCCCATGAGGAGGGGGCACGAGAGAGAGAGAGAGATAGCCCCATGAGGAGGGGGCACGAGAGAGAGAGAGAGAGGGAGAGATAGCCCATGAGGAGGGGGCACAGAGAGAGAGAGAGATAGCCCCATGGAGAGGGGCACGAGAGAGAGAGAGATAGCCCCATGAGGAGGGGGCATGAGAGAGAGAGAGATAGCCCCATGAGGAGGGGGCATGAGAGAGAGAGAGATAGCCCATGAGGAGGGGGCATGAGAGAGAGAGAGAGATAGCCCTATGAGGAGGGGTCATGAGAGAGAGAGAGATAGCCCCATGAGGAGGGGGCATGAGAGAGAGAGAGATAGCCCCATGAGGAGGGGGCATGAGAGAGAGAGAGATAGCCCCATGAGGAGGGGGCATGAGAGAGAGAGAGAGATAGCCCCATGAGGAGGGGGCATGAGAGAGAGAGAGATAGCCCCATGAGGAGGGGGCATGAGAGAGAGAGATAGCCCATGAGGAGGGGGCATGAGAGAGATAGCCCCATGAGGAGGGGGCATGAGAGAGAGAGATAGCCCCATGAGGAGGGGGCAAGAGAGAGAGAGATAGCCCCATGAGAGGGGGCATGAGAGAGAGAGAGATAGCCCCATGAGGAGGGGGCATGAGAGAGAGAGAGAGATAGCCCCATGAGGAGGGGGCATGAGAGAGAGAGAGAGTAGCCCCATGAGGAGGGGGTATGAGAGAGAGAGAGATAGCCCCATGAGGAGGGGGCATGAGAGAGAGAGAGAGATAGCCCCATGAGGAGGGGGCATGAGAGAGAGAGAGAGATAGCCCCATGAGGAAGGGGCATGAGAGAGAGAGAGAGATAGCCCCATGAGGAGGGGGCATGAGAGAGAGAGAGAGAGAGATAGCCCCATGAGGAGGGGGCATGAGAGAGAGAGAGAGATAGCCCCATGAAGAGGGGGATGAGAGAGAGAGAGAGATAGCCCCATGAGGAGGGGGCATGAGAGAGAGAGAGTAGCCCCATGAGGAGGGGGCACGAGAGAGAGATAGCCCCATGAGGAGGGGGCACGAGAGAGCCCATGAGGAGGGGGCACGAGAGAGAGAGAGATAGCCCATGAGGAGGGGGCACGAGAGAGAGAAGCCCCATGAGGAGGGGGCACGAGAGAGAGAGAGAGCCCCATGAGGAGGGGGCACGAGAGAGAGAGAGAGCCCCATGAGGAGGGGGCACGAGAGGAGAGATAGCCCCATGAGGAGGGGGCAAGAGAGAGAGAGATAGCCCCATGAGGAGGGGCACGAGAGAGAGAGAGATAGCCCCATGAGGAGGGGGCACGAGAGAGAGAGAGATAGACCCATGAGGAGGGGGCACGAGAGAGAGAGAGAGATAGACCCATGAGGAGGGGGCACGAGAGAGAGAGAGATAGACCCATGAGGAGGGGGCACGAGAGAGAGAGAGATAGCCCCATGAGGAGGGGGCACGAGAGAGAGAGCGATAGCCCCATGAGGAGGGGGCACGAGAGAGAGAGAGATAGCCCCATGAGGAGGGGGCACGAGAGAGAGAGAGATAGCCCCATGAGGAGGGGGCACGAGAGAGAGAGAGATAGCCCCATGAGGAGGGGGCACGAGAGAGAGAGAGAGATAGCCCCATGAGGAGGGGGCACGAGAGAGAGAGAGAGATAGCCCCATGAGGAGGGGGCACGAGAGAGAGAGAGAGATAGCCCCATGAGGAGAGGGCACGAGAGAGAGAGAGAGATAGCCCATGAGGAGGGGCACGAGAGAGAAAGAGAGATAGCCCCATGAGGAGGGGGCACGAGAGAGAGAGAGAGATAGCCCATGAGGAGGGGGCACGAGAGAGAGATAGCCCATGAGGAGGGGGCATGAGAGAGAGAGATAGCCCCATGAGGAGGGGGCATGAGAGAGAGAGATAGCCCCATGAGGAGGGGCATGAGAGAGAGAGAGAGATAGCCCATGAGGAGGGGGCATGAGAGAGAGAGAGATAGCCCCATGAGGAGGGGCATGAGAGAGAGATAGCCCCATGAGGAGGGGGCATGAGAGAGAGAGAGAGATAGCCCCATGAGGAGGGGGCATGAGAGAGAGAGAGAGATAGCCCCATGAGGAGGGGGCATGAGAGAGAGGGAGAGATAGCCCCATGAGGAGGGGGGCACGAGAGAGAGAGAGATAGCCCCATGAGGAGGGGGCACGAGAGAGAGAGAGAGATAGCCCCATGAGGAGGGGGCACGAGAGAGAGAGAGATAGCCCCATGAGGAGGGGGCACGAGAGAGAGAGACAGCCCCATGAGGAGGGGGCACGAGAGAGAGAGAAATATCCCCATGAGGAGGGGGCACGAGAGAGAGAGAGATAGCCCCATGAGGAGGGGGCACGAGAGAGAGAGAGATAGCCCCATGAGGAGGGGCACGAGAGAGAGAGAGATAGCCCCATGAGGAGGGGGCACGAGAGAGAGAGAGATAGCCCCATGAGGAGGGGGCACGAGAGAGAGAGAGATAGCCCCATGAGGAGGGGGCATGAGAGAGAGAGAGAGAAAGCCCCATGAGGAGGGGGCATGAGAGAGAGAGAGAGTTAGCCCCATGAGGAGGGGGCATGAGAGAGAGAGAGAGATAGCCCCATGAGGAGGGGGCATGAGAGAGAGAGAGAGATAGCCCCATGAGGAGGGGGCATGAGAGAGAGATAGCCCCATGAGGAGGGGGCATGAGAGAGAGATAGCCCCATGAGGGAGGGGGCATGAGAGAGAGAGAGATAGCCCCATGAGGAGGGGGCATGAGAGAGAGAGAGATAGCCCCATGAGGAGGGGGCATGAGAGAGAGAGAGATAGCCCCATGAGGAGGGGGCATGAGAGAGAGAGAGAGATAGCCCCATGAGGAGGGGGCATGAGAGAGAGAGAGATAGCCCCATGAGAGGGGGCATGAGAGAGAGAGAGATAGCCCCATGAGGAGGGGGCATGAGAGAGAGAGAGAGATAGCCCCATGAGGAGGGGGCATGAGAGAGAGAGAGAGATAGCCCCATGAGGAGGGGGCATGAGAGAGAGGAGAGATAGCCCCATGAGGAGGGGGCATGAGAGAGAGAGAGAGATAGCCCATGAGGAGGGGGCACGAGAGAGAGAGAGAGATAGCCCCATGAGGAGGGGCACGAGAGAGAGATAGCCCCATGAGGAGGGGGCACGAGAGAGAGAGAGCCCCATGAGGAGGGGGCACGAGAGAGAGATAGCCCCATGAGGAGGGGGCACGAGAGAGAGAGAGATAGCCCATGAGGAGGGGGCACGAGAGAGAGAGAGAGATAGCCCCATGAGGAGGGGGCATGAGAGAGAGAGAGACAGCCCAATGAGGAGGGGGCACGAGAGAGAGAGAGAGAGATATCCCCATGAGGAGGGGGCACGAGAGAGAGAGATAGCCCCCATGAGGAGGGGGCACGAGAGAGAGAGAGATAGCCCCATGAGGAGGGGGCACGAGAGAGAGAGAGATAGCCCCATGAGGAGGGGGCACGAGAGAGAGAGAGATAGCCCCATGAGGAGGGGGCACGAGAGAGAGAGAGATAGCCCCATGAGGAGGGGGCATGAGAGAGAGAGAGAGAAAGCCCCATGAGGAGGGGGCATGAGAGAGAGAGAGAGATAGCCCCATGAGGAGGGGGCATGAGAGAGAAGAGAGAGAATAGCCCATGAGGAGGGGGCATGAGAGAGAGAGAGAGAGAGATAGCCCCATGAGGAGGGGCATGAGAGAGAGATAGCCCCATGAGGAGGGGGCATGAGAGAGAGAGAGAGATAGCCCCATGAGGAGGGGCATGAGAGAGAGAGAGATAGCCCCATGAGGAGGGGGCATGAGAGAGAGAGAGATAGCCCCATGAGGAGGGGGCATGAGAGAGAGAGAGAGATAGCCCCATGAGGAGGGGCATGAGAGAGAGAGAGATAGCCCATGAGGAGGGGGCATGAGAGAGAGAGAGATAGCCCCATGAGGAGGGGGCATGAGAGAGAGAGAGAGATAGCCCCATGAGGAGGGGGCATGAGAGAGAGAGAGATAGCCCCATGAGGAGGGGGCAGAGAGAGAGAGAGATAGCCCCATGAGGAGGGGCACGAGAGAGAGAGATAGCCCCATGAGGAGGGGGCACGAGAAGAGAGAGATAGCCCCATGAGAGGGGGCACGAGAGAGAGAGATAGCCCCATGAGGAGGGGGCACGAGAGAGAGAGAGATAGCCCATGAGGAGGGGGCACGAGAGAGAGAGAGATAGCCCCATGAGGAGGGGGCACGAGAGAGAGAGAGATAGCCTCATGAGGAGGGGGCACGAGAGAGAGAGAGATAAGCCATGAGGAGGGGGGCACGAGAGAGAGAGAGATAGCCCCATGAGGAGGGGGCACGAGAGAGAGAGAGATAGCTCCATGAGGAGGGGGCACGAGAGAGGAGAGCGATAGCCCCATGAGGAGGGGGCACGAGAGAGATAGCCCCATGAGGAGGGGGCACGAGAGAGAGAGAGATAGCCCCATGAGGAGGGGCACGAGAGAGAGAGAGATAGCCCCATGAGGAGGGGGCACGAGAGAGAGAGAGAGATAGCCCCAGAGGAGAGGGCACGAGAGAGAGAGAGAGATAGCCCCATGAGGAGGGGGGCACGAGAGAGAGAGAGAGATAGCCCATGAGGAGGTGGGCACGAGAGAGAGATAGCCCCATGAGGAGGGGGCACGAGAGAGAGAGAGATAGCCCCATGAGGAGGGGGCACGAGAGAGAGAGAGATAGCCCCATGAGGAGGGGGCACGAGAGAGAGAGCCCCATGAGGAGGGGGCACGAGAGAGAGAGAGAGCCCCATGAGGAGGGGGCACGAGAGAGAGAGAGAGCCCCATGAGGAGGGGGCACGAGAGAGAGATAGCCCATGAGGAGGGGGCATGAGAGAGAGAGATAGCCCCATGAGGAGGGGGCACGAGAGAGAGAGAGCCCCATGAGGAGGGGGCACGAGAGAGAGAGCCCCATGAGGAGGGGGCACGAGAGAGAGATAGCCCCATGAGGAGGGGGCACGAGAGAGAGAGAGATAGCCCCATGAGGAGGGGGCACGAGAGAGAGAGAGAGATAGCCCCATGAGGAGGGGGCACGAGAGAGAGAGAGATAGCCCCATGAGGAGGGGGCACGAGAGAGAGAGAGACAGCCCCATGAGGGAGGGGGCACGAGAGAGGAGAGAGATATCCCCATGAGGAGGGGGCACGAGAGAGAGAGAGATAGCCCCATGAGGAGGGGGCACGAGAGAGAGAGAGATAGCCCATGAGGAGGGGGCACGAGAGAGAGAGAGATAGCCCCATGAGAGGGGGCACGAGAGAGAGAGAGATAGCCCCATGAGGAGGGGCACGAGAGAGAGAGAGATAGCCCCATGAGGAGGGGGCATGAGAGAGAGAGAGAGAAAGCCCCATGAGGAGGGGGCATGAGAGAGAGAGAGAGTTAGCCCCATGAGGAGGGGGCATGAGAGAGAGAGAGAGATAGCCCATGAGGAGGGGGCATGAGAGAGAGAGAGAGATAGCCCCATGAGGAGGGGCATGAGAGAGAGATAGCCCCATGAGGAGGGGGCATGAGAGAGAGATAGCCCCATGAGGGAGGGGGCATGAGAGAGAGAGAGAGATAGCCCCATGAGGAGGGGCATGAGAGAGAGAGAGATAGCCCCATGAGGAGGGGGCATGAGAGAGAGAGAGATAGCCCCATGAGGAGGGGGCATGAGAGAGAGAGAGATAGCCCCAGAGGAGGGGGGCATGAGAGAGAGAGAGATAGCCCCATGAGAGGGGCATGAGAGAGAGAGAGATAGCCCCATGAGGAGGGGGCATGAGAGAGAGAGAGAGATAGCCCCATGAGGAGGGGGCATGAGAGAGAGAGAGAGATAGCCCCATGAGGAGGGGGCATGAGAAGAGAGGGAGAGATAGCCCATGAGGAGGGGGCATGAGAGAGGGAGAGATAGCCCCATGAGGAGGGGGCACGAGAGAGAGAGAGAGATAGCCCCATGAGGAGGGGCAGAGAGAGAGATAGCCCCATGAGGAGGGGGCACGAGAGAGAGAGAGCCCCATGAGGAGGGGGCACGAGAGAGAGATAGCCCCATGAGGAGGGGGCACGAGAGAGAGAGAGATAGCCCCATGAGGAGGGGGCACGAGAGAGAGAGAGAGATAGCCCCATGAGGAGGGGGCACGAGAGAGAGAGAGAGATAGCCCCATGAGGAGGGGGCATGAGAGAGAGAGAGACAGCCCCCATGAGGAGGGGGCACGAGAGAGAGAGAGAGAGATATCCCCATGAGGAGGGGGCACGAGAGAGAGAGATAGCCCCATGAGGAGGGGGCACGAGAGAGAGAGAGATAGCCCCATGAGGAGGGGGCACGAGAGAGAGAGAGATAGCCCCATGAGGAGGGGCACGAGAGAGAGAGAGATAGCCCCATGAGGAGGGGGCCACGAGAGAGAGAGAGATAGCCCCCATGAGGAGGGGGCATGAGAGAGAGAGAGAGAAAGCCCCATGAGGAGGGGGCATGAGAGAGAGAGAGAGATTAGCCCCATGAGGAGGGGGCATGAGAGAGAGAGAGAGATAGCCCCATGAGGAGGGGGCATGAGAGAGAGAGAGAGAGAGATAGCCCCATGAGGAGGGGGCATGAGAGAGAGATAGCCCCATGAGGAGGGGGCATGAGAGAGAGAGAGAGATAGCCCCATGAGGAGGGGGCATGAGAGAGAGCCCCATGAGGAGGGGGCATGAGAGAGAGAGAGATAGCCCCATGAGGAGGGGGCATGAGAGAGAGAGAGAGATAGCCCCATGAGGAGGGGGCATGAGAGAGAGAGAGATAGCCCCATGAGGAGGGGCATGAGAGAGAGAGAGATAGGCCCCATGAGGAGGGGCATGAGAGAGAGCCCATGAGGAGGGGGCATGAGAGAGAGAGAGATAGCCCCATGAGGAGGGGGCACGAGAGAGAGAGATAGCCCCATGAGGAGGGGGCACGAGAGAGAGAGATAGCCCCATGAGGAGGGGGCACGAGAGAGAGAGAGATAGCCCCATGAGGAGGGGGCACGAGAGAGAGAGATAGCCCCATGAGGAGGGGGCACGAGAGAGAGAGAGGATAGCCCCATGAGGAGGGGGCACGAGAGAGAGAGAGATAGCCCCATGAGGAGGGGGCACGAGAGAGAGAGAGATAGCCTCATGAGGAGGGGGCACGAGAGAGAGAGAGATAGACCCATGAGGAGGGGGCACGAGAGAGAGAGAGATAGCCCCATGAGGAGGGGGCACGAGAGAGAGAGAGATAGCTCCATGAGGAGGGGGCACGAGAGAGAGAGCGATAGCCCCATGAGGAGGGGGCACGAGAGAGATAGCCCCATGAGGAGGGGGCACGAGAGAGAGAGAGATAGCCCCATGAGGAGGGGCACGAGAGAGAGCCCCATGAGGAGGGGGCACGAGAGAGAGAGAGAGATAGCCCCATGAGGAGAGGGCACGAGAGAGAGAGAGAGATAGCCCCATGAGGAGGGGGCACGAGAGAGAGAGAGAGATAGCCCCATGAGGAGGGGGCACGAGAGAGAGAGAGAGATAGCCCCATGAGGAGGGGGCACGAGAGAGAGAGAGATAGCCCATGAGGAGGGGGCACGAGAGAGAGAGATAGCCCCATGAGGAGGGGGCACGAGAGAGAGATAGCCCCATGAGGAGGGGGCACGAGAGAGAGATAGCCCCATGAGGAGGGGGCACGAGAGAGAGATAGCCCCATGAGGAGGGGGCACGAGAGAGAGAGAGAGATAGCCCCATGAGGAGGGGGCACGAGAGAGAGAGAGAGATAGCCCCATGAGGAGGGGGCACGAGAGAGAGAGAGAGATAGCCCCATGAGAGGGGGCACGAGAGAGAGAGAGAGATAGCCCCATGAGGAGGGGGCACGAGAGAGAGAGAGAGATAGCCCCATGAGGAGGGGGCACGAGAGAGAGAGAGAGAGAGATAGCCCCATGAGGAGGGGGCACGAGAGAGAGAGAGATAGCCACCATGAGGAGGGCACGAGAGAGAGAGATAGCCCCATGAGGAGGGGGCACGAGAGAGAGATAGCCCCATGAGGAGGGGGGCACGAGAGAGAGAGATAGCCCCATGAGGAGGGGGCACGAGAGAGAGAGATAGCCCATGAGGAGGGGGCACGAGAGAGAGAGAGAGAGAGAGATAGCCCCATGAGGAGGGGCACGAGAGAGAGAGAGAGATAGCCCCATGAGGAGGGGGCACGAGAGAGAGAGCCCCATGAGGAGGGGGCATGAGAGAGAGAGAGAGAAGGCCCCATGAGGAGGGGCATGAGAGAGAGCCATGAGGAGGGGGCATGAGAGAGAGAGAGAGATAGCCCCATGAGGAGGGGGCTGAGAGAGAGAGAGAGAGAGATAGCCCCCATGAGGAGGGGGCATGAGAGAGAGAGAGCCCCATGAGGAGGGGGCACGAGAGAGAGAGAGCCCCATGAGGAGGGGGCACGAGAGAGAGAGAGATAGCCCCATGAGGAGGGGGCACGAGAGAGAGAGAGATAGCCCCATGAGGAGGGGGCACGAGAGAGAGAGACAGATAGCCCCATGAGGAGGGGGCACGAGAGAGAGAGATAGCCCCATGAGGAGGGGGCACGAGAGAGAGAGAGATAGCCCCATGAGGAGGGGGCACGAGAGAGAGAGAGATAGCCCCATGAGGAGGGGGCATGAGAGAAAGAGAGATAGCCCCATGAGGAGGGGGCATGAGAGAGAGAGAGATAGCCCATGAGGAGGGGGCATGAGAGAGGAGAGAGAAAGCCCCATGGAGGAGGGGGCATGAGAGAGAGACAGAGATAGCCCCATGAGGAGGGGGCATGAGAGAGAGAGAGAGAGAGATAGCCCCATGAGGAGGGGGGCATGAGAGAAGAGATAGCCCCATGAGGAGGGGGCATGAGAAGAAAGGAGAGA
>JBBHAA010001862.1:982500-1106988 GCA_037953035.1 Aquarana catesbeiana | reverse complement strand
AGTGGGGGAGATAATGAAAAAGAGAGGAGGTGAGAGAGCGGGAATGGGAGAAAGATGAATAGGAGGTATGGAGAAAGAGCGGGAATGGGAGAGAGAGAGAGAGAGAGAGAGAGAGAGAGAGGAAGGGTATGGAGAAGAAGAGCGGGAATGGGAGAGAGAGAGAGAGGAAGAGGAGGTATGTAGAAAGAGCGGGAATGGGAGAGAGAGAGAGGAAGAGGAGGTATGGAGAAGAAGAGCAGGAATGGGAGAGAGAGAGGAAGAGGAGGTATGGAGAAGAAGAGCAGGAATGGGAGAGAGATGGGAAGAGGAGGTATGGAGAAGAAGAGCGGGAATGGGAGAGGAGATGGGAAGAGGAGGTATGGAGAAGAAGAGCGGGAATGGGAGAGAGATGGGAAGAGGAGGTATGGAGAAGAAGAGCGGGAATGGGAGAGAGATGGGAAGAGGAGGTATGGAGAAGAAGAGCGGGAATGGGAGAGAGATGGGAAGAGGAGGTATGGAGAAGAAGAGCGGGAATGGGAGAGAGATGGGAAGAGGAGGTATGGAGAAGAAGAGCGGGAATGGGAGAGAGATGGGAAGAGGAGGTATGGAGAAGAAGAGCGGGAATGGGAGAGAGATGGGAAGAGGAGGTATGGAGAAGAAGAGCGGGAATGGGAGAGAGAGGAAGAGGAGGTATGGAGAAGAAGAGCGGGAATGGGAGAGAGATGGGGATAAAATGCGGGTAAAGTACAAGATGACGGATTCGCATGCACAATCTTTAACCTTCGATTTCGGAGTATTCAGAATTCAGTTCTGCATTTTTCTTATTCTGAAAATCGAATGAAGAGAGTTTTTATTGCCCAGCGATGACTTCCCTCTACGTTATAATTCTCAGGCGACAACCCTTCCTATCCAAATCCTCCGACACGTAAAAGGCGGCATGGAGGGGTTCGCTGAATTTGGCGGTGAAGGTGTACAGGTGTCTGATCCGATCGCCCAGCTCATAGAAGGCCAGCTGTCCATCTTCGTACTCCAGATGCACCCGCAGAGTGTTGTTGGAGGGTTGTGGGGGTAACGTGAGGCTTTTATTGTCATGCCAGACTGAGTATGTATTATTAGACCTGCGCAGGCACCAAGATTCCCGATTATATCCAAGGAAGGAGGCGTCGCCTCTCCTGAGCATGCTGGAGTATGCCACCCCTATCCTCCAGTCTCCGGTCCTACTGCTCTCCACGTCCCAGTAATGGCGGCCCACCAAAAACACTCTGACGCTTACAACTTGGTTATACTGAAATCTGTGCGGCGTCATTGGCCGGTTCAGCGGTCTCATTGTCCAGTAGATGGTCTTCAGATCCTCGGAAATGCTGATTTGGTTACCAGCCGTGTTCTCATCCAGTAACAGGTCTGAAGCCGCGTGAGAATTGGCCGGGGTCAAGCGACCAATCTCCTTCAGGTTAATGCTGGTCCCTGGTCCTGCCAGCGTATCAGATACTCCGGAGCGCAATATTCCCGTAGCAGATAATGCATTGGATAATCCTTTCCTAATGGTCAGTGAGATCAGGTCTTCATCCAGGTCACCTACGTTATCCATCTCTCGTTCTTTGCTTTCTTCCTCTCTGGAAACACAGAAGTCAGCAGTGTCCTTTTCCTGTAGGACAGTCACGGGGTCCCCCATGTTGCACATCTCCTCAATGTAGAAGATCTTAGCACACAGCTCGTTCTTCTTGATGTCCAGATTTTCAATCACATGAGAGACCGAGAGTGAGATCTTCTCCTCCTGCTTGGAGATCTCGCTCAGGACTCTCTTCTCCAGATCTTGGATCTGCCTCCTGATTTCCCTGAACAGGGCGGTGACCCTGACCATCAAACCAGCGGCTGCCTCTCGGACTCTTCTGCTGTGCTCTTGCAGTTTGTGAACCCTCTTCTCCGTCTGCACCCTCTGCGAGGTCAACCTCTCCTGAACTTGCCTCAGCTTGTCCAGCTTCTTTTCGGAGGCTTCCGCCAGGGTCTCCACTCTGTGCCCTACGTGGTCCCCATCCAGCCGGCAAGTCACGCAGACGCAGGCTGAGTCCTCAATGCAGTAAAACTCCAGGATCTTATTGTGGATGGGGCATTTGCTGTTCCTCAGGCACCTGGTGGGTTCCGTCAGCAGGTGCTCCGGTGACTTGATGTGGACGCTCAGGTGATTGTCACACAAAGAGGCTTCACAAAGGAGACAGGACTTGACAGCCGGAACGAGGGTGTGGATGCAGTAGGTGCAGAAGATCCCGCTTTCCTTCTGGGTGGCTTGGGACCGCACTCTGTCGGCGATGTTCCGGAGATCCAGGTTGGGATGCAGAGCCGGACGGTCCGGGAACTCTTTCCTGCACCGAGGACACTTGTAAACTCCGGAGCCCATTTGTTCATCCAAAGCCTTTTCTATGCACTCCCGGCAGTAGCTGTGACCACATCTCAGGTTCACCGGATCGGTGTAAATGTTCAGGCAGATGGAGCAGTTCAGGTCATCGCTGGTGTCGGCTAACGCCATTGTTGGGGGGGGAAAATGAAAGTGAAAGATAATAGGAGGGGAACCGGAGTCCCCGGCTCAGATTTCAGCACTCTGTCTGCTACTCTATAATTGTGTGCTGAGGGGCGGCCAGGGACCAGAATACGGATATTATTCCCGTCTCCGGAGAACCAGGAACCTCAGCAATTACTTCTTACACACAAGTCTCAGTCTTCCCTTTTGTTTCCACCTGCCTCAAATTCCCTCCATTGTCTGTCAGCCGTGCAGGATTGTGTGTCTTCCTTTATGTGCGGAGTAACTATTTCTGTCTTTTTTTATATTCCATTTATAATTTAAAGATGAATTCCGGGTATGGATATTACTACATAGTTACAGCTTGGACCAATGTAACTCTGTATATACCATACCTGTGGAATCCCCTGTGGAAGCTGGAAATTGCTGTGATAAGCACCTCTACTATGCCGCTACTACACCTCTACTATACCCCTACTACAGCACTACTACACCTCTACTGTACTGCTACTACAGCACTACTACACCTCTACTGTACTGCTACTACAGCACTACTACACATCTACTATACCTTTACTATACCGCTACTACAGCACTACTACACCTCTACTGTACTGCTACTACAGCACTACTACACCTCTACTGTACCACTACTACAGCACTACTACACCTCTACTATACCACTACTACAGCACTACTACACCTCTACTATACCACTACTACAGCACTACTACACCTCAACTGTACCACTACTACACCTCTACTGTACCGCTACTTCAGCACTACTACACCTCTACTATATCACTACTTCAGCACTACTACACCTCAACTATGCCGCTACTACACCTCTACTATACCGCTACTTCACCACTACTACACCCCTTCTACACCTCTACTATACCGCTACTACATTGTTACTACAGCTCTAGTACACCACTACTACACCCCTGCTACATTGTTACAACACCACTTCTACATCACTACTACACTTCTACTACACCACTACTACATCTTTACTACAGTGATGTCCACTAGTAAGTAACTATGTATATATCATACCTGTGGAATCCCCTGCGGAAGCTGAAAATTGCTGTGATAGGCACCTCTACTACACCGCTACTACAGCACTAGTACACCTCTACTACACCTCTACTATACCATTACTACATTGTTACTATAGCTCTACTACACCACTACATTGTTACTACACTACTACACCACACTACTACAACGGCAGAACACCACTACTACATTGCTCCAACACCACTACTACACCACTACTACACCACTACTACATCTCTACTACAGTGATGTCCACTAGTAAGTAACTGTAATGTAATTATCATACCTGTGGGATCCCCTGCGGAAGCTGGAAATCATGGTTATAGGCACCTCTACTACACCGTTACTACAGCACTACTATACTACTACTATACAACTACTACAGTGGGGGAAAAAGTATTAGATCGGCTGCTGATTTTGTATGTTAGCCCCACTGACAAAGAAATGATCAGTCAAAACATTTTTTTCCTCACTTTAGGCCGATATGTATTCTACATATTTTTGGTAAAAAATCGCAATAAGCATATATTGATTGGTTTGCGCAAAAGTTATAGCAAAAGTTATAGCGTCTACAAACTGGGGGATAGATTCATGACATTTTTATTATTAAATTTTTTTATTAGTAATGGCGTCGATCTGCAATTTTTATCGGGACTGCGACATTATGGCGGACACATCAGACCCTTATCACACTATTTTGGGACCATTGTCATTTATACAGCGATCAGTCCTATAAAAATGCACTGATTATTGTGTAAATGACACTGGCAGGGAAGGGGTTAAACACTAGAGGGCGATCAAGGGGTTAAGTGTGTCCTAGGGAGTGATTCTAACTGTGGGGGGGGGCTTCAATTCACATGACAGAGATCACTGCTCCCAATGACAGGGAGCGGTAGATCTCTGTCATGTCACAAGGCAGAACGGGAAATGCCTTGTTTACATAGACATCTCCCCGTTCTGCGGCTCCGTGACGATCACCTGGAGACCGGCGGACATCGAGGCACAGTCACGCTGTACACGCCTGCTAACCCCGCCTCTTAAAGGGGACGTACAGGTACACCGATTTGCCCACCGATGCCATTGTTTCGACGTATATCGGAGTGCAGCAGTCGGCAAGTGGTTAAGAGAGAGTGCTCCTAATCTCAGCTTGTTACCTGTATAGAAGAGACCTGGGAGACAGAAATCTTGCTTATTGATCAGGGATCAAATACTTATTTCACTCATTAAAATGCTTTAAACTTTTTTTGAAATGCGTTTTTCTGGATATTTTTGTTGTTCTTCTGTCCCTCACTGTTATAATATACCGACCAATAAAATTATAGACTGATCGTTTCTTTGTCAGTGGGCAAATGTACAAAATCAGAAGCCGATCAAATACTTTTCCCCTCACTGTATATCGTTAATACACCACTACTATACTGCTACTTCACCGCTACTACATTGCTACTACAGTGATTACAACTAGAAACTATGCATATATCATATCTATGGAAGCTGGAAATCGCTGTGATAGTCACCTCTACTACACCACTACTACGCCATTACTACAGTGATGTCCACTAGTATGTAATTATGTATATACCATACCTGTGGGTTCCCCTGAGGAAGCTGGAAATCGCTGTGAGGAGCACCTCTACTACATTGCTACTACAGCACTACTATACTGCTGCTACACCACTATTATATCGTTACTACACCACTACTATACTGCTACTACACCACTACCATATCGTTACTACACCATTACTATACTGCTACTACACCATTACTATACTGCTACTACACCACTACTACATCACTACTATATCGGAACTACACCACTACTACATTATTACTACACCACTACTGCACCGCTACTACAGTGATGTCCACTAGTATGTAACTATGTATATACCAGACCTGTAGGTTCCCCTGTGGAAGCTGGAAATCGCTGTGATGAGCATCTCTTCTACACCGCTACTACAGCACTACTATACTGCTACTACACCACTATTATATTGTTTCTACACCACTACTATGCTGCTACTACACCACTACAACATTATTACTACACCACTACAACATCACTACTACATCGGGACTACAACACTACTACAGTGATGTCCACTACCTTAAGATCCTGTGCTGATCGGCTGCCCTGCTGCTTACTGAACACAGGAGGTCGCTCGCTTGGCAAGGGGCCAGTAAATGCGAAGCATTCTTTGATTGTAGGAGGTGGAGATTGTGATGTCATCATCCTGCCTCTTCACGTGCAATTCAATGAGAAAATGTTCCATAAGCGGACTTTCTTCCCGAGTGTTTTCTTCCCGAGTTTTCTTCGGACTTTCTTCCCCAGTGTTTTCTTCCCGAGTTTTCTTCCTGGAGTTTTCTTCCCTTCCCGAGTCTTTTCTTCCCGAGTTTTCTTCCCGAGTCTTTTCTTCCCAAGTTTTCTTCCCGAGTCTTTTCTTCCTGAGTCTTTTCTTCCTGAGTCTTTTCTTCCTGAGTCTTCCCTTCCCGAGTCTTTTCTTCCCGAGTTTTCTTCCCGAGTCTTTTCTTCCCGAGTCTTTTCTTCCTGAGTCTTTTCTTCCCGAGTCTTTTCTACCCAAGTTTTCTGCCTGAGTCTTTTCTTCCCGAGTTTTCTTCCCGAGTCTATTCTTCCCGAGTCTTTTCTTCCTGAGTTTTCTTCCCAAGTGTTTTCTTCCCGAGTCTTTTCTTCCCGAGTTTTCTTCCCGAGTCTTTTCTTCCCGAGTCTTTTCTTCCCGAGTCTTTTCTTCCTGAGTTTTCTTCCTGAGTCTTTTCTTCCTGAGTCTTTTCTTCCTGAGTTTTCTTCCTGAGTCTTTTCTTCCTGAGTCTTTTCTTCCTGAGTTTTCTTCCTGAGTCTTTTCTTCCCGAGTCTTTTCCTCCTGAGTTTTCTTCCCAAGTCCTTTCTTCCTGAGCCTTTGCTTCCCGAGTCTTTGCTTCCCGAGTCTTTTCTTCCTGGAGTTTTCTTCCCGAGTCTTTTCTTCCCGAGTCTTTTCTTCCCGAGTCTTTTCTTCCCGAGTCTTTTCTTCCCGAGTTTTCTTCCCGAGTGTTTTCTTCCCGAGTGTTTTCTTCCCGAGTCTTTTCTTCCCGAGTGTTTTCTTCCTGAGTCTTTTCTTCCTGAGTGTTTTCTTCCCGAGTCTTTTCTTCCCGAGTCTTTTCTTCCCGAGTCTTTTCTTCCCGAGTGTTTTCTTCCCGAGTCTTCTTCCCGAGTCTTTTCTTCCAGAGTCTTTTCTTCCTGAGTCTTTTCTTCCTGAGTTTTCTTCCTGAGTCTTTTCTTCCCGAGTGTTTTCTTCCCGAGTCTTTTCTTCCCGAGTCTTTTCTTCCCGAGTGTTAGCTCTGCAGCCCCCACCATCTTGCAGATTCTTTAATAGTAACAATGTAATAATAATTCTTTTCTGCGGACGCTGAGCGCGCCATTCAATGAACAAATTTCTGCATTCGCACCATTTTCTTGCAGAACTGTAATTTCTTCTTAAATCTCTTCCTCCAGCTGATTCCGAACGTTTCCATTAAGTGCAAAAGTATTCAAAGCCCGCCGGCCGGGGCTGGAAAGTGAATTATCGTCACGCCGGACATCTGTTATGGGGGCAGATTGTATTATTCCAGCCCGCGCCCCCCCGGGAGGGGTACTTCTATAGAGTGCAGATTACCAGCCTTGCCTCGGATTGGACCCCCATTATATTATTGATGTGACCCAGCAGTTGGCATCCATTAGCCCCCCGCGATCCACATTTTATTTTTACATAGAAGAGTAAAAAATGAAAAGGAAATCCCCCCCAGTGCTATTACCTTCTAATCGCCACAATGTAACAAAACACATTTACTTTGGCTTTCAGGATTTAAAATGAGCAACTTAATAATAAATAATAATAATAGGCGGGAAGACCTTCGGTGACCATTATCTCATAACCAATATTTTAACTCAATTGCTGGAAAAACTGGACTGTGTACGAGGTGTGAAGGGTCACAGCGGGCAACCACAAGACCCAAGAGCTAACACCAACCTGTGCCCTCTGCTGTCCACATGGGTCTGACCCGGGTTCCTGAACTACACTATATTGTCAAAACTATTGGGACATATAGAAAAACAGGGAGGGCGCACCGCCCTCCCTGTTTTTCTATATGTTTCAGCCATAGGCGTGCGCACAGGGTGTGCCGGGTGTGCCTGGGCACACCCTAATCACCCCATTTACATTAGCATTATTGCTCTGTGTGTCAGTGGGATCATGGGAAAAATCTCCCACGGTGCAATTTTGCTTATGGAGAGAAGTGTGGAAGCCCACCCTTTGCAGCTACAACAGCTTCAACTCTTCTGGGAAGGCCGTCCACAAGTTTAGGAGGGTGTCTATGGGAATGTTTGACCATTCTTCCAGAAGTTTATTTGTGAGGTCAGGCACTGATGTTGGACGAGAAGGCCTGGCTCGCTGTCTGCACTCTAATTCATCCCAAAGGTGTTCTATTGGGTTGAGGTCAGGACTCTGTGCAGGCCAGTCAAGTTCCTCCACCCCAAACTCGCTCCTCCATGTTTTTATGGACCTTGATTTGTGCACTGGTGGGCAGTCGTGTTGGAACAGGCTCCCACAGGTTCCCACAAAGTTAGGTGCATGAAATTGTCCAAAATGTCTTGGTATGCTGATGCCTTAAGAGTTCCCTTCACTGGAACTAAGAGGCCAAGCCCAACCCCTGAAAAACAACCCCCACACCATAATCCCCCGTCCACCAAATGATTTGGACCAGTGCACACAGCAAGGTCCATAAAGACATGAGTGAGCGAGTTTGGGGTGGAGGAACTTGACTGGTCTGCACAGAGTCCTGACCTCAACCCCATAGAACACCTTTTGGGATGAATTAGAGCAGAGACTGCAAGCCAGATAAACTCTACACAAAAAAACTCAGACACTGATTGGTTGTGCATTTTATTTGTTGTGTTTTATCAGCAGAATATACAAGGCGGTACAACATGCACACAGGTGTAAAATGCCAACTGCAAACAGTTCTACCTCCTCTACATGCTACAGGGCGGAGTGGCCACCATAACGCACATCCAGTGACGCTGGGGGGTAATAAAGACGTCATTTACATAACATTACCACTAAAGGAGAACATGAAGATTGAAGAGCGGCTAAAGTCTCAAAAAAAAAAAAAAAAAACAGGCAACCCCTCCCCCCTTTCCTTGAAACAGCATACCTGTCTGTGGTCAAACCCCCCCCCCCCCCACTGCATCATGCTGCAGGAGCAGAGAATGATGGGAGCAGTAGTCCTGGTTCTGAACTGTTCGGCTGCTGCTCCTAAGGCCAAGGGCACTGCCTGCGGAGTATTCTCTCCGGTAGGTAGAGAGAGAAGATACAATGTATGAGGTTATTAATATTTTTTTCTGCCTTGGCCAATCACTGAGGGAAGAGGACACATTTTGGAAAGATGAGGGGCTCCCAACCTTGCTGAGACCAGGGCCTAGAAAATTCAAAACCTTCCATGCCCCAACAGTAGAAAAAAAATAAAAATGATCCTCACACATTAAAAGTACGGGGGATGGAAATTGAAATGTTGGAAGGCTGTGGATGGGGCTTGGTGTCACTGTGGGGGAAGGGGGTTCTGGAGGGGACTCGGGGAATCTCAACCAGATCTGGTAACCCTGTAGGGTATGAGGTTTCTGGAGGAGACTGGAGTCCCTCCAGGTGGCCGGGGGCTTAGTAGGTAGGGTTGCCACCTCATCCCTTTAAAACTGAACACATATGAATTACACAGGTTCTGTGGCTGATTAAGAACCTTAATAACTCACTTTACATTAAATTAGCCTCAGAACCTGTGTAATACATATGTGTTTGGGGCAATCCAATTAGCAGGGGCACTATGGGGGACTGGAGGAGCACTGCAGGGGCAAGGAGGCACTGGGGATGGTTGGGAAGCATAGCGGGACACTGTTGGAAGTTGCGGGCACTATAAGGGGCTGAAGGCTCTGCAGCAGGCTTGAAGGCACTGTGAAAGGCTGTGGGCACTGTGAGAGGTGTGGGGGCTCTCATGGAGCCTGAGAGCACTGTGTGGGGTTGCAGGGCACTGAGGGCAATTATGGGAGGTTTGGGGCACTATGGGACCTGAGAAGGATTATGCTAAGTTAGGGGATCTGCAGCTTGAGTGCACTGTGGAAGGATGGGGGCACTGTGAGCGGTTTGATGGAACTGTGGGGGCTCTAATGGGGTCTGAGGCCACTGTGTTTGGGTTTTTGAGGCACTGAGGGCTATTATGGAAGGTTTGGGGCATTATGGGAGCTGGGAGGCACTATGCTAAGTTAGGGAATCTGCAGCTGGTCGGATTCCTGGGAGGAGGGAGACCACAGCTAGGCCTCAGGCCAAGGCTTGGTGATTGAGAACCTATATTCTAGAGCTGGGGTCTCCAAACTTTTCAAACAAAGGGTCAGTTTACTGTCCTTCAGACTTTAAGGTGGCTGGCTGGGGATGAAAATGTCCCGGCCCAGCATCAGTGAGAATAAACATGGCATCAGGGTTGATGGTCAGTAGGAGGAGGATTAGTACCCCATCGTTGGTGTTAGTGGAAGAAATAGTGACCCATTGTTGGTGTCAGTGGGAGGAAAATTGCCACATATCATTGGGAGGAACAGTGCCCCAAGGGCCTTGATAAAGGGCTAGCAAGGGGCCTCATCCGGACCTCAGGCGGCAGTTTGGAGACCCCTGTTCTAGAGGGCTTTGTTCGGAGGTTATCTGCAGATAGGTCCAGTCTTTGCCTCCTAGATCCTTTTCATTGGGGAGGAAGCTGAAGAAGTGTTCTGTTCAGATAGTTCCAAACTCTTCAAACAAAGGGTCAGTTTACTGTCCTTCAGACTTTAAGGGGGCCGGATTGTGGCCGGCTGGGGTTGAAAATGTCCTGGGCCCAGCATCGGTGAGAATAAACATGGCATCAGGGTTGACGGTCAGTAGGAGGAGGAGTAGTGCCTCATCATTGGTATTAGTGGAAGAAATAGTGACCCATTGTTGGTGTCAGTGGGAGGAATATTGTCACATATCATTGAGAGGAACCCAGCCCTAGCCCAGCCCTCAGGTGGCAGTTTGGAGACCCCCGTTCTAGAGGGCTTTGTTCGGGGGGTATCTGCAGGTCCAGTCTTTGCCTCCTAGATTGGGGAGGAAGCTGAAGAAGTGTTCTGTTCAGATAGTTGACCATCTGCGCTTCAGGGTCCACAACTGGCCAGTGAGGGGGTTCTGAAGAGTTCTGTAATAGAGGTTGAAGACACTTAAATGTAGCCACCCATCTGGCTTGCAGAGTCCATATTAGTCTGTGGCAAAGGCAAAAGATACTAGAAGATACTACTAAGTGGAGGGCCATTTTTCTGCTGTTTTTGGGTGTCCTGTAGCACCACCCTCTCTCCATTTACGACATTAAGTTGATACATTTTACAGAAGAAGATTAAAGTTCTTGAAATTGTTGGTTCTGAAGGGTCGGTGAGTATCTGGGCACAGCTACAGGGCAGGTCACTAGTAGGTAAAGCAGGACAGCCTGTTATAAGCTAGTTGCTCCTTCTGGGGTCATTGCTACATTTGCACACCAGCAGAACAAGCCGGGACTCTATACCTATAACACACGGTGTAAGTCTTCCTGTGTCCTGGAAGGAAGGTTACTGAGCTTAAATCGTTGAATTTTTCGCACTGTGAGCCGTTCTGGTCAGCAGAGTTTTTATCGCAAAGGTGAGCTGCATCTGGTGCCGCCAACAGATAGCTGAGCGGTTTCTAAGATTTACAGGAACAACCCACCCTGAGTTCCTTTAAATATCTCATTCTTGTGCTCACCGGCCAATCCCATTGCAAGCCTGATTTCAGTTGTCGTGCGTCCACTCAGTACAAACACATAATATGGGTGATTTCACTGGCTGACCTTCAGAAATGTCCTGACGGTTATAGGGATACATGGGTGAGCACGGTGGTGGGTTTTATATTTCTGTGGTCATTCTAAAATCAAGATATATTGGTCCCTTTTAGATATTTCGCCACTCAATGATCGCCATATTCCCATTTGGTTCTTCACCCACAATGGCGGGCTCAGTTCACATCGCAGCACATCGGTGATGGAGCTCCATCTATTTTCGGAATTAGGAGCACATTTAATACTCAGATCCCTTCTTGCCCCTTTTTCGTAGCGTTCCCATGTCATCGCAAACGTGACCATTGAGCGCGGTCGGCGAACAGCCGTCTGTGGTGGAGTCTGCGATGAAATCCTCCATAAACGGATCCCCTTCGCTGTCACTGGCTGCTCTGAATCCGGCATTTTCTGCGATGACCTCCGGGTCTTCTTCGTCTTCGCTATCGCTCCACGCCTCCACGTTGTCCTCCGAACGCGTCGCTGAATTGTAGATGAGGCGATCACCTGGTGCACATTGGACTTGTCCGTTATCCCCGACCTCTGGCAAGTTGCCTGCGTATAATCGACCCTCTTCTTCTCTGAATTCCATCTGCTCTGCGATCTCTTCCGCCGAGGGCTGCGTCAGGACGGAGCGATCGATCAGGATGGTATCGTGTTTCCGCTGGCGCTCGGAGGGGTCGTAGACGGGATAGGTCTCTTCTGGATAACCTGTTGATGAAAGAAGCAAGGAAACTGGTCACTCAATTATGGATGGCGGAAATGAAGAGTTTCTGCTTTGAAAAACTTCAGTGAAAAAGATGGGGCAACCCTGAGTCCGTGATTTTGGGGCAACCCCGAGTCTTTTCTGCTCCCTGAGCATTTTTGCTTTAGTTTTGCTTAGCCCTATTTCTTGCCCTCTCTATAGCCTGCCCCCCCACCCCTCCTTGAGTCCCCAGGGACTCCCTCTACCCTTCCCATCCCTTCCCCCCTTCTCATCCCTTTCCCCTTCTCCTTTTTCTATCCACTAGACTTGGTTTGTCGTGTAGTGCCCCCTGTAGGAATCAATGGTAAATGCAGTCCTATTTCCTCACTTAGTGCATGCACAGCCAGGCACGCAGCATTTTCTTCATTCTTCCACTGGCTCATAAAACAGTCTCCAGGGTTCTTTTTTAGGATTTTTATTGGGAACGATCAACTGGGATAGGGGAGCATGGGATACCCCAAATCTGTAGAACTGAGGACTCCTCAATTTCTGGCTGGAATCTGAATCTCCCACAGGATCTCTATGCTGCTGATGACCTGCACCCCTTCCAGAGTTAAAAAAAAGTTACAGCCAGTCACTTTCCTTCAGCATTGGGGGGTCATCTACTCGCTCAGCCAGAGGAAGGATCATCGGTTGCCTCTTGCCGATATCTACCAAGCTCTTCCTAGTGAGGGAGATGTAGACTCACACCACTATAGGACAGCTGGACTCTTTCCCACCAACTTTCTCCCGGCTCTCTCTACAGTGAGCTTCTCCAGACCCAACTTGACCCCCAGATGCAGATTTGCGAATAGCCCCCCACCCCCCCAGTTGGGACCTCAAGGCTTCCCCAAAGCTTCCTCCAGGATCCTGCACCAGGGGGCAGAGCCCCTGCACAGGGACCTCCTCCCGCAGGACTGGACCCATGAACGCCGCACTTGCTACTCAGGCCTCAGACTATTTATGAGCTCTCCCTCCACCTTCTGGGCACACCTCCCCAAGGATTGGCTGGAATCTTCTAAAAAGACAAGGGGAAGTAACAGGACAGCAGGCTGTGGGGCACTGAGCAGACCTAAGGTTTAATTCTGCCCTAGGCCGGAAGTGACGTCATGGCGTCACTCCTGGTCCTCCAAGACCAGAGGCCATCAGAGATGATCCGGTCTCTGGGAACCTCTGTGGCCAGCCGTGCAAACTGTTGGATCGTTTCCCAGGTGCACTGGTATGCCTGAGAAACACTGGTGAGGGGCAGGGGGGGGGGGGAACGACCCCTCCCGCTGCTTCTAAAAGCAATCCAGCGGCTAATTAAATGCTTGGATCGCTTCCATGGGAAACAGAATTGCTGCTGAAAAAATAATACAGGGTTATGGCTGATAGCATCATCCATAACCTGGTAAGCCACTTTGAAACCGCAGCATACTGTATATATATATTGCGGTCGGCAAGTGGCTGGAGTGCAAACCAGAGTCTCCTATGGCACTAAGCTAGGCCACCCAGCTGGTCATTTTTAGTGCCCTTAGGTGGTGCTAGTCTCTATCAAACCTGAACCCCTCTACCCAGATAAGTTTATAAATGCCCCGTTATTATAGGGGGTACACAGACATTTCTTCAAGTCGCGGCAAAAATTTGCAGCAAAAATCGTGGCAAAAATCGCACGATTTTCAGGTCGCACAAGTGTAAAAGGGGTCTAAAGAGGACCTGTCACCTGCCCAATGATATCACATAGGGGACTATCACCCCTGTAAAAGCAATAAAGTTAAATGAAGAAAATAAATAAAGTGTAAAAAAAAAAAATCATAATAAAAAAAATAATAAATTAAAAAATATGAAAAGAATTCCTACCCCCCCCCCCTACACACAAATCCAAACGGTATAGGGCACATTAGAGTGTAAGCTCCTCTGGTACAGAGACTGATGTGACTTGTTCAGTGATCTCTGTACAGCACTGCGGTATATGTCAGAGCTATATACATTTATAATAATTAGACATGTGCACTGACAAAAAATTTGTTCATTTTCGTTTTCGTTTCATTCATTTTTTTGCTTTTTTCGGAAATTCGAAAATTCAGAGATTTCGGAACTAAACGAATTGCACATGTCTAATAATAATAATAATAATGTGTGACTGTGGAGGGGGAGGGGACATTAGAGTGTAAGCTCCTCTGTACAGAGACTGATGTGACTGTGGGGGAGGGGACATTAGAGTGTAAGCTCCTCTGTACAGAGAGTGATGTGACTGTGGGGGAGGGGACATTAGAGTGTAAGCTCCTCTGTACAGAGACTGATGTGACTGTGGGGGGAGGGGACATTAGAGTGTAAGCTCCTCTGTATAGAGACTGATGTGACTGTGGGGGGGAGGGGACATTAGAGTGTAAGCTCCTCTGTACAGAGACTGATGTGACTGTGGGGGAGGGGACATTAGAGTGTAAGCTCCTCTGTACAGAGATTGATGTGACTGTGGGGGAGGGGACATTAGAGTGTAAGCTCCTCTGTACAGAGACTGATGTGACTGTGGAGAAGGGGACATTAGAGTGTAAGCTCCTCTGTACAGAGACTGATGTGACTGTGGGGGAGGGGACATTAGAGTGTAAGCTCCTCTGTACAGAGACTGATGTGACTGTGGGGGAGGGGACATTAGAGTGTAAGCTCCTCTGTACAGAGACTGATGTGACTGTGGGGGGAGGGGACATTAGAGTGTAAGCTCATCTGTACAGAGACTGATGTGACTGTGGGGGAGGGGACATTAGAGTGTAAGCTCCTCTGGTACAGAGACTGATGTGACTGTGGGGGGAGGGGACATTAGAGTGTAAGCTCCTCTGTACAGAGACTGATGTGACTGTGGGGGGAGGGGACATTAGAGTGTAAGCTCCTCTGTACAGAGACTGATGTGACTGTGGGGGGAGGGGACATTAGAGTGTAAGCTCCTCTGTACAGAGACTGATGTGACTGTGGGGGGAGGGGACATTAGAGTGTAAGCTCCTCTGGTACAGAGACTGATGTGACTGTGGGGGAGGGGACATTAGAGTGTAAGCTCCTCTGGTACAGAGACTGAGGTGACTGTGGGGGGAGGGGACATTAGAGTGTAAGCTCCTCTGTATAGAGACTGATGTGACTGTGGGGGGAGGGGACATTAGAGTGTAAGCTCCTCTGTACAGAGACTGATGTGACTGTGGGGGAGGGGACATTAGACTGTAAGCTCCTCTGGTACAGAGACTGAGGTGACTGTGGGGGGAGGGGACATTAGAGTGTAAGCTCCTCTGTATAGAGACTGATGTGACTGTGGGGGAGGGGACATTAGAGTGTAAGCTCCTCTATACAGAGACTGATGTGACTGTGGGGGAGGGGACATTAGAGTGTAAGCTCCTCTGTACAGAGACTGATGTGACTGTGGGGGAGGGGACATTAGAGTGTAAGCTCCTCTATACAGAGACTGATGTGACTGTGGGGGAGGGGACATTAGAGTGTAAGCTCCTCTGTATAGAGACTGATGTGACTGTGGGGGGAGGGGACATTAGAGTGTAAGCTCCTCTGTACAGAGACTGATGTGACTGTGGGGGAGGGGACATTAGAGTGTAAGCTCCTCTGTACAGAGACTGATGTGACTGTGGGGGGAGGGGACATTAGAGTGTAAGCTCCTCTGTACAGAGACTGATGTGACTGTGGGGGGGGGGGGACATTAGAGTGTAAGCTCCTCTGGTACAGAGACTGATGTGACTGTGGGGGAGGGGACATTAGAGTGTAAGCTCCTCTGTACAGAGACTGATGTGACTGTAGGGGAGGGGACATTAGAGTGTAAGCTCCTCTGGTACAGAGACTGATGTGACTGTGGGGGAGGGGACATTAGAGTGTAAGCTCCTCTGGTACAGAGACTGATGTGACTGTGGGGGAGGGGACATTAGAGTGTAAGCTCCTCTGTACAGAGACTGATGTGACTGTGGGGGGAGGGGACATTAGAGTGTAAGCTCCTCTGTATAGAGACTGATGTGACTGTGGGGGGAGGGGACATTAGAGTGTAAGCTCCTCTGTACAGAGACTGATGTGACTGTGGGGGAGGGGACATTAGAGTGTAAGCTCCTCTGTACAGAGACTGATGTGATTGGCTCAGTGATCTCTGTATTTTGGGTACCTTCCCAGTCCTCCATGTATGGGGCCTCCTCGGCCTCCTGCTCCGGGGATACCCCCTCCAGAATCTTCCCCTCCTTCATCACTCTGGTGATCTCCTTCAGCCTCTTCAGCAGCTGCTGCTCCTCATCTGTGCTGACATTATCCCCCCTGCAATGAGGAATGGCACAAATTAAAGAGCAACTCCGCCTATGTGGAGGTAAGGATCTTCTATATCTTATCTCTGTATCTACAGAACAAAGACAGGTAAGGATCTTCTATATCTTATCTCTGTATCTACAGAACAAAGACAGGTAAGGATCTCCTATATCTTATCTCTGTATCTACAGAACAAAGACAGGTAAGGATCTGCATTGGATGAAATGCTTGCATTGAGTACAGGTGATCTGAATATATATATTTGGAACAATCCTGGAGTCCCAGTAAAAGGCGGTTATATTTCTCCGGCTGGCCTGGCCTATATTACACTCTTTTGCTCATTTTTATTTTTAATAATTGGTGATATGAATTTCTCGGGTTTCTATGAAGTGGTGTCTGGCGGGAAGCGCAGGAATGAGAATCTAATGGCGGGTTTGTTTTCCATATTACCGGGGAAGATATTGATTTATAGGTTTCATTAAAGCGCGGTCGTACCGCTCGCAGTTGGGTCCGAGGCGGGAGATAATTTTTTCCATGGCTTCCTCCGTCTCGCGCAGTTTATCTTGCAGTTGGCTGAGCTCGAAGTCGGCTGAAACAACAAAAGAGAAGACGGGGTGATAAATAAGGAATAATCTGCCGGCAGATACAATAGTCTATTCATCATCGTCCGCCGCGAAAGAGAAAAACCCCACCGCAGACTTATCAATGGGAAGATTCCAATTAGGATCCCCCGTTTTCCCTCCGTCGCCGCGGAAACTCGGCCTCGCCTTTTGCATTTCTCTGCGATAATCGCGGCGTCGTTATCGCCAGTGTGCGCAGATAGGGCGAATGTATTTATTGTTTAATAAGATGAGACGCGTTTCCTGATCTTCCTTCGTGTCCGCAAACCGCGGCAGAAATACCCCCCCCCCCGAGAACATTCGGCTGAAAACTGGAAAATTAGGAATCGTTTCCCTTACTTTGTATCAATAGCGGCTCAGCAACCTTCTCCAGATCACAGGGGGGTCCATTTATAAAACATTCACTGGATGGATGTCATTCACCAAGCTGTAATAAATTATCCCCATACTTTGTCTAATATGATTATTTCCTATGATCGTCAGCTCCATCTAGTGGCCATAATGAGTTATTGAACTGATTGAGGGTTTTTTTCAGGAAAATACCACATTATGGCCACTAGATGGAGCAAATGATCATAGGAAATAAATATATTAGACAAAATATCTGAATAATTCATTATGGCTATTCAAATGTTTGTGACATCTGTCCAGCAATTTTTTTTTTTTTTTAACCACTTGCCGCCCGCCCTATTACAGAATGACGGTGGCAAAGTGGTTTGATATTCCCGATCGGACGTCATATGACGGGGGCGCGCATCGCGGCGATCGTTGTTGCGGGGTGTCAGTCTGACACCCTGCAACACCGATCTAGGTAAAGAGTCTCAGACGGAGACTGTTTACCACGTGATCAGCCGTGTCCAATCACGGCTGATCACGATGTAAATAGGAAGAGCCGGTGATCGGCTTTTCCTCACTCGCGTCTGACAGATGTGAGTAGAGGAGAGCCGATCGGCTGCTCTCCTGACAGGGGGGGTCTGTGCTGATTGTTTATCAGCACAGCCCCCCCTCGGATCCTAACCAGGACCACCAGGGATGCCGCCCAGGACCACCAGGGAAGCGATCCACACTGGACCACCAGGTATGCCCCTAGACCACCAGGGAAATGTCACTGTGTGCCCAGGCAGTAGGGATGAGCTTCGTGTTCGAGTCGAACCCATGTTCGACTCGAACATCGGCTGTTCGATCGTTCGCCGAATTGCGAACGTTATGGGCCGTTCGCGCTAAATTCGTGTGGCGCGTCACGGCCCATAATTCACTGCGGCATCGCACGCAGTGCATTGCTGGCTGATGATTGGCCAAGCATGCACTATGACCCGCATGCTTGGCCAATCACAGCGCCGTCAGTAGAGAGAGCTGTAATTGGCCAAAGCCAGGGTGGCTTTGGCCAATTATGGCTCAGGGGATTTAGTACACACCCCACACTATATAAGGCCGCCTGCACGGCGGCCCTGTGTAGTGTGTGTTCCGGTGTGCTGAGAGATAGAGAGAGAGAGAGACAGTGTCATTTGATTTGAGTTAGATAGATTAGGCAGAACAGTCAGTCAGTTAGCTGCACTTACAGTGTATTGTGTATATATATGCATCCCAGGTGTTGCATATATATATATACACTGTATTCAGTTTAGCTAGATCCGTTCCTGTTATCTTCTATCTAGACTATTTACATTTAATGCAGTGCGTCCTGCTCACAGTGTTCAGCTAGATCCGTTCCTGCTATTTACATTTAGTGCAGTGCGTCCTGCTCACAGTGTTCAGCTAGATCCGTTCCTGTTATCTTCTAGACTATTTACATTTAGTGCAGTGCGTCCTGCTCACAGTGTTCAGCTAGATCCGTTCCTGCAATTTACATTTAGTGCAGTGCGTCCTGCTCACAGTGTTCAGCTAGATCCGTTCCTGCTATTTACATTTAGTGCAGTGCGTCCTGCTCACAGTGTTCAGCTAGATCCGTTCCTGCTATTTACATTTAGTGCAGTGCGTCCTGCTCACAGTGTTCAGCTAGATCCGTTCCTGCTATTTACATTTAGTGCAGTGCGTCCTGCTCACAGTGTTCAGCTAGATCCGTTCCTGTTATCTTCTAGACTATTTACATTTAGTGCAGTGCGTCCTGCTCACAGTGTTCAGCTAGATCCGTTCCTGCAATTTACATTTAGTGCAGTGCGTCCTGCTCACAGTGTTCAGCTAGATCCGTTCCTGCTATTTACATTTAGTGCAGTGCGTCCTGCTCACAGTGTTCAGCTAGATCCGTTCCTGCTATTTACATTTAGTGCAGTGCGTCCTGCTCACAGTGTTCAGCTAGATCCGTTCCTGCTATTTACATTTAGTGCAGTGCGTCCTGCTCACAGTGTTCAGCTAGATCCGTTCCTGCTATTTACATTTAGTGCAGTGCGTCCTGCGCACAGTGTTCAGCTAGAGCCGTTCCTGCTATTTACATTTAGTGCAGTGCGTCCTGCTCACAGTGTTCAGCTAGATCCGTTCCTGTTATCTTCTAGACTATTTACATTTAGTGCAGTGCGTCCTGCTCACAGTGTTCAGCTAGATCCGTTCCTGCTATTTACATTTAGTGCAGTGCGTCCTGCTCACAGTGTTCAGCTAGATCCGTTCCTGTTATCTTCTAGACTATTTACATTTAGTGCAGTGCGTCCTGCTCACAGTGTTCAGCTAGATCCGTTCCTGTTATCTTCTAGACTATTTACATTTAGTGCAGTGCGTCCTGCTCACAGTGTTCAGCTAGATCCGTTCCTGCTATTTACATTTAGTGCAGTGCGTCCTGCTCACAGTGTTCAGCTAGATCCGTTCCTGTTAAATTCCTACTGACCGGCAGGCTTGTCTGGTTACAGTATATAAAGCTACCTGAAGAAAATTACAGGTGTTCTATTTGATCCTATTAGTACCACGGTCAGGCAGCTAGACTATTTACATTTAGTACAGTGCGTCCTGCTCACAGTGTTCAGCTAGATCCGTTCCTGTTATCTTCCTACTGACAGGCAGGCTTGTCTGGTTACAGTATATAAAGCTACTTGAAGAAAATTACAGGTGTTCTATCCCAGCTTAGTGCAGCTACAGGCCATTAGTATGTCTGGAAGGCCAAGAAGGAGAGGCAGACAGTCACAAGCCAATAAGAGAGGGCAAGCAGGCTCTGTGTCTAGTGCTGGTCGTGGAGACGGTGCATCCTCATCAGCACGTGGCCATGGGACACGCTTGGCCTTTTTTTCGGCAGCTGGCCATGTTGAGCCGCAACATGCGGAAGACTTGGTCGAGTGGATGACCAAGCCGTCCTCATCCTCCTCATCCTCTCTCACCCATGCCCAGGGTGCTTTGTCTGGCAAAGCAGCGGCCTCTTCCCTCAGCTCAATGTCATCAGTGACTCCTTCCCTAGCTCCACCATGTCCTCATGAGGATTCCCTCGAACTGTTTGACCACAGTGTTGGGTACATGCTCCAGGAGGATGCCCAGCGTTTGGAAGGCTCTGATGACGATACTGAGCTCGATGAAGGCAGTAACATGAGCGCGGACAGAGGGGGTGCCCAAGAAGGACAGCAATCTGGCAGTCATGCTCCCCCTGCTGCAGCATACTGCCAGGTTTGCTCCAGTGATGAGGAGGGAGGGGATGATGAGGTCACTGACTCAACGTGGGTGCCTGATAGGAGAGAGGAGGAGGAGGAGGAGGAGGAGGAGGAGGCGGCAGCACATCACCAACGAGGCAGGATGCCCTCCAGGGGCCAGCCTAAGGGCAGCACATTGACTGCATCACACCCCAAAGCTCCACATGTGCAGGGCGCTGCAGTCTCTGCGCGTTATTCAAAAAGTTCTTTGGTGTGGGCCTTTTTTGAGACGAGTGCATCAGATCGCACCGCTGCTATTTGCAACATATGTCTCAAGCGTATCTCGCGTGGCCAAAATATCTCCCGCTTGGGTACCACATGCTTGACCAGACATATGTTGACCTGCCATGCAGTTCGTTGGCAAGCGTATCTAAAAGACCCACACCAAAGAACAAAGAGGATCTCTCCTTGCTCCTCATCAGCTGAGATTTCCAACCCCACTAGACCTTCAGTCCTCTCTGAGACCTGCAGTGAGAGGAATGAAGGTGTAGAATTAGGTGTGTCACAGCCAAGTACTTGTGGGCAATCTGCTTTTGGTACACCGACGTCAGATTGTACCAGGCAAATTTCCCTGCCCCAGCTGCTGCACCGCCGAAAGAAGTTTGCTCCCAGCCATCCACATGCCCAGCGGTTGAATGCTAGCTTGGCAAAATTGCTAGCACTTCAACTGCTGCCTTTTCAGTTGGTAGACTCTGCCCCCTTCCGTGAGTTTGTGGAATGTGCGGTTCCTCAGTGGCAGGTACCCAAACGCCACTTTTTCTCACGGAAGGCGATTCCGGCTCTCTACCGGCATGTGGAAGGCAATGTCCATGCCTCGCTGGACAGGGCGGTCAGCGGTAAGGTGCATATTACCGCTGACTCATGGTCCAGCAGGCATGGACAGGGACGTTACCTAAGTTTCACGGCGCATTGGGTGACTCTGCTGGCAGCTGGGAAGGATGCAGGACAAGGTGCAGTAGTGTTGGAGGTTGTTCCGCCACCACGCCTCCAAAATGCTGATTGTGACACACCTCTCTCCTCCACCCCCTCCTCTTCTTCTTCCTCCATGGCCTCTTCCTCGGAACCAGCGGTGCTCCGTAGGCGTTCAAGGGGCTACGCAAGTACGCAGGCCAAAAGATGCCATGCGGTGCTTGAGCTGGTGTGCTTGGGGGACAGGAGCCACACTGGGGCAGAGGTTCTGTCAGCTCTGCAGGGGCAGGTTCAGAGGTGGTTGACGCCACGCCAACTTAAGGCAGGAATGGTGGTTTGCGACAATGGCACCAACCTCCTCTCTGCCCTCCGACAGGGACAAATGACCCATGTGCCCTGTTTGGCTCACGTCCTTAACTTGGTGGTGCAGCGGTTCTTGGGCAGGTACCCGGGCTTACAGGATGTCCTGAGGCAGGCCAGGAAAGTCTGTGTGCATTTCCGCCGGTCATATAATGCCAGTGCTCGGCTGACGGACCTCCAAAAGGAGTTTAACCTGCCCAAGAACCGCCTAATCTGTGACATGCCCACCAGGTGGAACTCAACGTTGGCCATGCTGCAGCGGCTGCACACGCAGCAGAGGGCCATCAATGAGTACCTGTGCGACTATGGCACCAGGACAGGGTCAGGGGAGCTTGGTTTTTTTTCCCCACGCCAGTGGGCCATGATCAGGGATGCATGCACTGTCCTGTCACCATTCGAGGAGGCCACGAGGATGGTGAGCAGTGACAGTGCATGCATCAGTGACACTGTCCCCCTTGTCCACCTGTTGGAGCACACGCTGCGTGGAATAATGGACAGGGCACTTGAGGCAGAACAGAGGCAGGAAGAGGAGGACTTCCTTAGCTCTCAAGGCCCCCTTTATCCAGACAGTGTTCCTGCGTGCCCGCCGATCACACAGGAAGAGGACGAGGAGGAAGAGGAGGAGGAGGAAGATTGTGTCAGTATGGAGGTGGAGCCTGGCACTCAGCATCAGCAGCAGTCTTTAAGGGATCAGTCCCAAGAAACACATGGACTTGTACGTGGCTGGGAGGAGGTGGCTGCGGACCATGTCGTTCTTAGTGACCCAGAGGACTCCGGACCGAATGCCTCAGCAAACCTACGCTGCATGGCCTCCCTGATCCTGCAAAGCCTGCGTAAGGATCCTCGTATTCGTGGTATCAAGGAGAAGGACCAATACTGGCTGGCAACCCTCCTTGATCCACGTTACAAGGGTAAGGTTGCGGACCTTATCTTGCCATCGCAGAGGGAGCAGAGGATGAAACATCTTCGGGAGGCCTTGCAGAAAGGTCTGTGCAACGCGTTCCCAGAGACTGGGAGGTTACAAACTCCTGTTTCTGGACAACGTGTTGCTGAGGCTTCGGTCAGTCAAAGAAGGAGCGGTGGAGAAGGTGGCCGTCTGACCGATGCGTTCAGACAATTTTTTGGTCCGCAGCCCCAAGGTATGATCGGTTCCAGCAACCATCGCCAGCGTCTGTTTTACATGGTGCAGGAATACCTAGGGGCAAGATCAGACTTGGACACCTTTCCCACCGAAAATCCTCTGGGTTACTGGGTCTTGAGGATGGATCACTGGCCAGAGCTTGCACAGTATGCAATTGAGCTACTGGCCTGTCCTGCATCCAGCGTTCTTTCGGAACGCACATTCAGTGCTGCTGGAGGCGTGGTAACCGATCACAGGGTGAGCCTGTCCACCGACTCGGTCGATCGGCTGACCTTCATAAAAATGAATGAGTCTTGGATCACCACCAGCTACCAAGCACCTGATGCTGATGTAACCGAATAATTTTTTTTGAAATCTCAGATCCCTTCAAAGACTGCCTATGCTGATGCTGAGTGACTATCCCTGAGTAATTATCCTCTTCCTCCTCAATCATCACGCTGATAGCTTGTAAGAACATTTTTGGTTCTGGGCGCCACCACCAGTGCCTAAGGCACAATTTTTCAGCCCCTGTTTAACAGGGGCGTGTAATTACAATTTTTGATGTAATACTTTGCAGCAGGGCTCGTTCCTGCATTCCAACTAGAGTGTCTGTGAGGGGTTGCAGTGTTGTGGCACCAGCACCAGTGCCTAGGGCCCAATTTTTCTGCCCCTGTCTAACAGGGGCGTGTAATTACAATTTTTGATGCAATACTTTGCAGCAGGGCTCGTTCCTGCGTTCCAACTAGAGTGTCTGTGAGGGGTTGCAGTGTTGTGGCACCAGCACCAGTGCCTAAGGCCCAATTTTTCTGCCCCTGTCTAACAGGGGCGTGTAATTACAATTTTTGATGCAATACTTTGCAGCAGGGCTCGTTCCTGCGTTCCAACTAGAGTGTCTGTGAGGGGTTGCAGTGTTGTGGCACCAGCACCAGTGCCTAAGGCCCAATTTTTCTGCCCCTGTCTAACAGGGGCGTGTAATTACAATTTTTGAAGCAATAATTTGCAGCAGGGCTCGTTCCTGCGTTCCAACTAGAGTGTCTGTGAGGGGTTGCAGTGTTGTGGCACCAGCACCAGTGCCTAAGGCCTAATTTTTCAGCTCCTGTTCAACAGGGGCGTGTAATTACAATTCTTGATCTAATATTTCACAGCAGGGCCCTGTGAGGGCTTACAGTGTTGTGGCCACAGCAACACCTAAGGCCCAAATTTCTGCTGAGTATATAGGGCAGGACCCTACTTTCAAACATCTAACTTACAAACGACTCCTACTTGCAAACGGAAGGAGACAACAGGAAGTGAGATGAAATCTACCCCTAGGAAGGGAAATTCTCTCCTGTAAGAGTTAATATGGGAAAACAATTTCTCCTTTCCACTGATGCTTTCCAATCCTTGTTCCACAAAAAAACCCAAATTTTCAAAAAACATTTTTCATTGGGACAAAAAAGTGAGGTGAAATCTTCTGAAGAGGAGGAAAGACAGCAAAACAAATGTCACAGGGGTGATAACCCTTCCCTATGTTTTCCAAAAAGCTTAGAAAAGATTTTTTGGCTGGAGCTAAACACGTTAAAAATGTTCAAAATTACAAACAGATTCTACTTAACAACAAACCTACAGTCCCTGTCTTGTTTGCACCGCCTGTATACTGCTGTTCAGAGTATATAGGGCCTGGTGGCCCCACACCTTTCCTTATTTTAATTTGGGTGTGGGGTTCCCCTTAATATCCATACAAGACCCAAAGGGCCTGGTAATGGACTGGGGGGTACCCATGCCGTTTGTCTCACTGATTTTCATCCATATTGCCAGGACCCGACATGACATTAAACCCGCAAGCAGTTTTAAATGAGATTTTTTCCTTTAAAAATGACATTTGGTGCAGGGACTGTTCTAAACATGGGAAACACGCGTCACTTTACAGGCATACTATAGACACCCCCCAGGTATGATATTTAAAGGAATATTTCACTTTTTTTTTTTTACTTTAAGCATCATTAAAATCACTGCTCCCGAAAAAACGGCCGTTTTTAAAAGTTTTTTTTGCATTGATACATGTCCCCTGGGGTAGGACCCGGGTCCCCAAACCCTTTTTAGGACAATACCATGCAAATTAGCCTTTAAAATGAGCACTTTTGATTTCGAACGTTCGAGTCCCATAGACGTCAATGGGGTTCTAACGTTCGTGCGAACTTTCGGTCCGTTCGCGGGTTCTGGTGCGAACCGAACCGGGGGGTGTTCGGCTCATCCCTACCAGGCAGCTATCAGTCAGTGCCCACTGCAATGCCTACCATTGCCAGTGCCACCAGGGATGCCCATCAGTGCCTCATTTTAGTGCCGCGTATCAGTGCCCATCAGTGCCGCCTATCAGTGCCCAGCAGTGCCGCCTATCAGTGCCGCCTATCAGTGCCACCCTATCAGTGCCGCCTTTCATTGCCCAGTGTCGCCCATCAGTGCCCATCAGTGCCACCCAGTGCCACCCATCAGTGCCGCCTATCAATGCCCATCAGTGCTGCATATGAGTGCCACCCATCAGTGCCGCCTACCAGTGCCCATCAGTGCCGCATTTCAGTGCCCATCGTCAGTGCCTGTAAGTGCCCGCTCATTGGTGCCACCTCACTGGTGCCGCCGTATCAGTGCCCATCAGTGCCGTCTATCAGTGCCCAGCAGTGCCGCCTATCAGTGCCGCCTATCAGTGCCACCCTATCAGTGCCTAGCAGTGCCCAGCAGTGCCGCCTTTCATTGCCCAGTGTCGCCCATCAGTGCCCATCAGTGCCAACCAGTGCCACCCAGTGCCACCCATCAGTGCCGCCTATCAATGCCCATCAGTGCTGCATATGAGTGCTACCCATCAGTGCCGCCTACCAGTGCCCATCAGTGCCGCATTTCAGTGCCCATCGTCAGTGCCTGTAAGTGCCCGCTCATTGGTGCCACCTCACCGGTGCCGCCGTATCAGTGCCTGTCAGTGCCGCCTTATCAGTGCCCATCAGTGAAAGAGAAAACTTACTTATTTACAATTTTTTTTAACAGAAACAAAAGCAAAACTTTTATTTTTTTCAAAATTTTCGGTCTTTTTTTATTTGTTTAGCAAAAAATAAAAACCGCAAAGGTGATCAAATACCATCAAAAGAAAGCTCTATTTGTGGGAACAAAATGATAAAAATTTTAGTTTGGGCATAGTGTAGCATGACTGCGCAATTGTCATTCAAACTGCAACAGCGCTGAAAGCTGAAAATTGGTCTGGGCAGGAAGGTGTCTAAGTGCCCCCCGGTATTGAAGTGGTTAAATATATCTCTATGTGTCATATTTGAAAGCATTAGACAACCAGCGTGCCCGGGAACAGCGGCACACCGCAGTCTTAGTTTGTTTTCAATTCTTTCGTCCATAGTTGTACCGCTAGTGGAAAGTTATATAATAATTTGTGACTTTAGTTGCTACTTGTAATACAAGTGCAACAGTTAGAGAATTGATTATCTGATCAACACAAAACATGTTCAGCTCCAGAGCATGCCTGTCAGACCTCAGATCCGCCCCAATGCATGTCTGTCAGACCTGAGATCCGCCCCAATGCATGCCTGTCAGACCTCAGATCAGCCCAAATGCATGCCTGTCAGACCTCAGATCCGCCCCAATGCATGCCTGTCAGACCTCAGATCAGCCCAAATGCATGCCTGTCAGACCTCAGATCAGCCCAAATGCATGCCTGTCAGACCTCAGATCCGCCCCAATGCATGCCTGTCAGACCTCAGATCAGCCCAAATGCATGCCTGTCAGACCTCAGATCCGCCCCAATGCATGCCTGTAAGACCTCAGATCAGCTCCAATGCATGCCTGTCAGACCTCAGATCAGCCCCAATGCATGCCTGTCAGACCTCAGACCTGCCCCAATGCATGTCTGTCAGACCTCAGATCCGCCCCAATGCATGCCTGTCAGACCTCAGATCAGCCCAAATGCATGCCTGTCAGACCTCAGATCCGCCCCAATGCATGCCTGTAAGACCTCAGATCAGCTCCAATGCATGCCTGTCAGACCTCAGATCAGCCCCAATGCATGCCTGTCAGACCTCAGACCTGCCCCAATGCATGTCTGTCAGACCTCAGATCCGCCCCAATGCATGCCTGTCAGACCTCAGATCAGCCCAAATGCATGCCTGTCAGACCTCAGATCCGCCCCAATGCATGCCTGTAAGACCTCAGATCAGCTCCAATGCATGCCTGTCAGACCTCAGATCAGCCCCAATGCATGCCTGTCAGACCTCAGATCCCCCCCAATGCATGCCTGTCAGACCTCAGATCTGCCCCAATGCATGCCTGTCAGGCCTCAGATCAGCCCCGATGCATGCCTGTCAGACCTGAGATCAGCCCCGATGCATGCCTGTCAGACCTGAGATCAGCCCCGATGCATGCCTGTCAGACCTCAGATCAGCCCCAATGCATGTCTGTCAGACCTGAGATCTGCCCCAATGCATGCCTGTCAGACCTCAGATCAGCCCCGATGCATGCCTGTCAGACCTCAGATCAGCCCCGATGCATGTCTGTCAGACCTCAGATCAGCCCCAATGCATGTCTGTCAGACCTGAGATCTGCCCCAATGCATGCCTGTCAGACCTCAGATCAGCCCCGATGCATGTCTGTCAGACCTCAGATCAGCCCCAATGCATGCCTGTCAGACCTCAGATCAGCCCCAATACACGCCTGTCAGACCTGAGATCCGCCCCAATGAATAAACAACATCTTGCTGGCTTCTTCTGGGTTCAGGATCTTTGGACATCCTGATTGGTCAGTCAGGGAATGCGCAGAGGACTTAGTTCAGTCCAGCGCCTTTTAGATGTCAAGATTGTACGCTGCACATGCACAGCTTAATCTACAGCATTACATGTTTGCAAGGAGGCAGGTAAAGAGCCTTTATTGCAGAGACATAGTATATAGACACAGCACAGTGCATGGAAAAAGTATTCACACCCCTTGAGATTTCCCACATTTTGTTACAACCAAAAAACGTAAATGTATTTTATTGGGATTTTATGTGATAGACCAACACAAAGTGTCACATAATTGTGAAGTGGAAGGAAAATGATAAATGATACAAATAAATATGTTGAAAGTGTGGGGGAGGGGCATTTGTATGGCGCCCCCCTAAGTCAATACTTTGTAGAACCCCCTTTCTCTACAAGTCTTTTTGGGGATGTCTCTACCAGCTTTGCACATCTAGAGAGGACATTTCTGCCCATTCTTCTTTGTAAAATATCTCAAGCTCTGTCAGATTGGATGGAGAGCGTCTGTGAACAGCAATTCTCAAGTCTTGCCACAGATTCTCAATGTGATTTAGGTCTGGACTGTGACTGGGCCATTCTAACACATGAATATGCTTTGATCTAAACCATTCCATTGTAGCTCTGGCTGGATGTTTCGGGTCGTTGTCCTGCTGGAAGGTGAACCTCCCCCCAGTCTCAAGTCTTTTGTAGACTCTAACAGGTTTTCTTCTAAGATTGTCCTGTATTTGTCTCCATCCATCTTCCCATCAACTCTGACCAGCTTCCCTGTCCCTGCTGAAGAAAAGCATCCCCACCACATGATGCTGCCACCACCATGTTTCACGGTGGGGATGGTGTGTTCAGGGTGATGTGCAGTGTTAGTTTTCCCCACACATAGCGTTTTACTTTTAGGCCATAAAGTTGAATTTTGGTCTCCTCTGACCAGATCACCTTCTTCCACATGTTTGCTGTGTCCTCCACATGGCTTCTCACAAACTACAAACAGGACTTCTTATGACTTTCTTTCACCAATGTCTTTCTTCTTGTCACTCTTCCATAAAGGGCAGATTTGTGGAGAACACGACTAATAGTTGTCCTGTGGACAGATTCTCCCACCTGAGCTGTGGATCTCTGCAGCTCCTCCAGAGTTACCATGGACCTCTTGGCTCTTCTCTGATGAATGCTCTCCTTGCCCGGCCGGTCAGTTTAGGTGGACGGCCATGTCTTGGTAGGTTTGCAGTTGTGCCATACTCTTTCCATTTTCCGATGATGGACTGAACAGAGCTCCGTGAGATGTTCAAAGCTTGGGAGATTTTTTTATAACCTAACCCTGCTTTATACTTCTCCACAACTTTATCCCTGACCTGTCTGGTGTGTTCCTTGGCCTTCATGATGCTGTTTGTTCACTAAGGTTCTCTAACAAACCTCTGAGGGCTTCACAGAACAGCTGTATTTATACTGAGATTAAATGACACACAGGTGGACTCTATTTACTAATTAGGTGACTTCTGAAGGCAATTGGTTCCTCTAGATTTTAGTTAGGGGTATCAGAGTAAAGGGGGCTGAATACAAATGCCCCCCCACATTTTTCACATATTTATTTGTATCATTTATCATTTTCCTTACACTTCACAATTATGTGACACTTTGTGTTGGTCTATCACATAAAATCCCAATAAAATACATTTATGTTTTTGGTTGTAACAAAATGTGGGAAATTTCAAGGGGTGTGAATACTTTTTCCAGGCACTGTAGATGGAGTATCTTCTGCAACAAAACACCTTCCTGTTCACAAATTAAAAACATTTTGCCTAAACTTTCGCTTTACTTTCACCTTCCCCTTGGCTCCAATTTATTTAACCAAATAGAAACATTTTGCCCAAACCTCCCAATTTTCACAGAAATGTTGGTGGAGAGGAAGTTCCCAGTTTTTCTCCTCCCACCTAACAGACATCTTCCTGCAGTGATGGGATTTCCGAATACAATAATTGATCGATGTGGACCGCATGGACATTTCTACCAACAAATCCCACCATTGGACTTTCATCTGCCGAAACAAAGATATTTAAAGGGGCAACTTACTGATTTTTCTCTTGAGGTTCCCATTGCCGATCGGCGCAATTTTCGGCTCAGGATTTGGGCTTTTCCCTTTGGAGGAGAGCTGAGAAATGAATCATAAAAACTGGATTGGAAAACATGAATAAATCCGATGCTCAGAAAAGTTTATTTTGCCGACAGCCGAGCGAGATGGAGGAACGATAAAGGAGTGAAGACAACGATTAATTCATAAATTATTTTTCTGAAATCATTTCACATATTTTGCACAATTTGTGGGACGTTTTTTAAATGTATAATTGTACACAAAATAAACATTTTGCTGGATTGGTAGAAGTTTTAAAATTAAATACAATTTTTTTTTAAACTTCTCCCAAAAAATACAAATGACATTTTTAATCCTTGCAAACACAATGCATCTTATAGGGACCATCGATTTTCATTTTTGGAACGTTTGATTTTCTAATGCTTAGTGGGGTCAGTACTGGTGTTCGGCCAGCATAATGAATACCTAAAAGGCAAAACTATTTTTAGTTTGGGATTGAGTGGAGAGGGATAAGAACCCCTGTCAGGTTTTTTTGATGTCTGTGTCCCCGCTAGGGAGATTCCCCCTCTCTATGTGTCCTGATTTTCTGTTATCACCAAGAGCAAAAGTAAAAGAATATCCCACATTTTTGATTGTCCCCAGGACAGGAATTTGAGGGGAAATCTTCCAATGGGGACACTAGTTCTGGTGACCTGGGGGGGGGGCAAGGGATTCCGTTAATTTGCAGAGATTATATCTCACTTCCTGTTTTGGCTATGAGATGGGAAGGGGAAATCCCCCAATGGGACACAAAAAAAAGCTGACAGGGATTATAACCCTCCCTTACTCTATCCGAAAAAAAAAAAAAGTTCCACTTTAATTTTTAAATCTTTATCTGCTTCTGTAATCAGCTCACTGCCTCTCCCTGAAGTCTGTACAGCATTTCAGGTGAAATTGAATATGGCGATGGTTCCCAACCTCAGTCCTTAAAGTGACGCTAAACTGGTTTAAAAAAAAAAAAAAAAATGATATCCCAGTATGTGTTCTTAACTCCGAAAACTTGCTTTTTTCTTCTTCTTTTTTTTTGATACTGTGAGCTGAGTTGAGGGTGGTTACATTTGTTCTTCATAGTCCCATTGTGTGTAGGAATGTAGGCACCCTCTCTTGCCCGCAACCAAGATGGACTGTGGACTATGCACTAGGCTAGGGTAATATAGACTAGGAGACTACGGACCGTGGACTAGGGGACTATAGAATATAGACCAGGGGACTACAGACTGTGGACTAGGAGACTATAGATTATGGACTATTAACTATGGACTAGAAACTATGGACTGTTGACTAGGTTAATTTAGACTATGGACGGTGGACCAGGGGACTATAGACTGTGGACTAGGGGATTGTGGACTGTGGGCTATGGACTGTGGACTAGGGGACTATAGACTATGGACTGTTGACTAGGGGAATATAGTCTATGGACTGTTGACTAGGGGAATATAGACTATGGACTGTTGACTAGGGGAATATAGACTATGGACTGTGGACTAGGGGATTATGGACTATAGACTATGGACCAGAGACTATAAACTATGGACTTGAGACTATGGACTATGCACTATGGACTATAGACTATGGAATGTGGACTAGGGGACTATGGACTATAGACTATGGACTGTTGCCTAGGGGAATACATACTATGGACTGTGGACTAGGGGATTATGGACTATAGACAATGTAATATGGACTGTGGACTATAGACTATGAACTAGGGGGCTACAAACTATGGACTTCAGACTATGGACTGTGGACTAGGGGACTATAGACTATGGACCGTGGCCTAGGGGACTATAGACTATAGACTATGGACTATAGACTAGGGGACTATAGTCTTTGGACTGTGGACTATGGGCTGTGGACTAGGGGACTATAGACTATGGATTGTGGACTAGGGGACTATGGACTGTGGACTATAGACTATGAACTGTGGACTATGGACTGTGGACTAGGGGACTATGGACTATGGACTATAGACTAGGGGACTATAGTCTTTGGACTATGGGCTATGGGCTGTAGACTAGGGGACTATAGACTATGGATTGTGGACTAGGGGACTATGGACTGTGGACTATAGACTATGAACTGTGGACTATGGACTGTGGACTAGGGGACTATTGACTATGGACTGTGGACTAGGGGACTATGGACTATAGACTATGGACTGTGGACTAGGGGCCTATAGTCTATGGACTGTGGACTATAGGCTATGGACTGTGGACTGTGCACTAGGGGCCTATAGTCTATGGACTGTGGACTATAGACTATGGACTGTGGACTAGGGGCCTATAGTCTATGGACTGTGGACTATAGGCTATGGACTGTGGACTGTGCACTAGGGGCCTATAGTCTATGGACTGTGGACTATAGACTATGGACTGTGGACTAGGGGACTGTGGACTATAGACTATAGACTATGGACTGTGGACTAGGGAACTATAGTCTATGGACTGTGGACTATGGACTGTGGACTATGAAGGAGGCAGAAAAACACAGTAAGAGGTGATTTTGTGACAAACAGATTACAGGCCCATTAAGTAGTGGATGAGTATGGATAACTATTGGACAATACGGAGATTGTGTACTGTGACTTTAATACCCCCAACAGGCCAAGTTTTGGGAATTTCCCTTACATAAAATACCAAGCCATTGACCTTGAGTTGAAACATCTCTGCGAGGTGAGGGGAATCCTGAAAACATGACCTGTTGGGGTGCTTGAGGACTGAGGTTGGGAACCCCTGAAATATGGAATTCCCCATCCACTTTCTTAGGTGTCCTGTGCTGGGACACAGAAATAGGACTTCTTAGTCCCGATTAGTAGATCAGCCTTCTCCATGGTATAACAGGACCGGACACAATGTAACTTTCTACACAGAGAACGTTCCCATTTTCCGGGTCCCGTACATCTGGACTTACCTTGAAGAGAATGTACAGGATGTAGAGCAGGATCCCAAATCCATAGATGGGAATAATCTGCCCCACCAGGCTTTGTCTTCCGCTGCTCCCTCCGCCCCCTCCGGTCTTGGACTTGGACACGGCCTCCGATAGGTGGGACCTTGGGAACAAAGTGCCGGGACTTCTGCCATCTGCTGACTTGCCATGAGGGGCGGATGACGGGAACCGACCGGAACCTCCTGAAAAATAAGTTCACGTGTCAAGAATGGGAGACGGATCTTCCAGCAATGAATATGATTTCCAGCTGATCTCTAGGCCAGGGGTCTCCAAACTTTTTAAACTGAGGACCAGTTTACTGTGCTTCAGACTTCAGGGGAGTAGAAATAGTACCCCATCATTGGTGTCAGTGGGAGGAATTGTGCAATAGTGCCCCATCATTGGCGTCAGTGGAAGGAATTGTGCCCCATCATTAGTATCAGTGGGAGGAATAGTGCCCCATCATTGGTGTCAGTGGGAGATATAGCGTCCCATCATTGGCGTCAGTGGAAGGAATTGTGCCCCATCATTGGCGTCAGTGGGAGGAATAGTGCCCCATCATTGGTGTCAGCGGGAGGAATAGTGCCCCATCATTGCTGTCAGTGGAAGGAATAGTGCTCCATCACTGGCATCAGTGGGAGGAATAGTGCCCCATCATTGGTGTCAGTGGAAGGAATAGTGCCCCATCATTGGTGTCAGTGGGAGGAATAGTGCCCCATCATTGGTGTCAGTGGGAGGAATGGTGCCCCATCATTGGTGTCAGTGGGAGGAATAGTGCCCCATCACTGGCATCAGTGGGAGGAATAGTGCCCCATCATTGGTGTCAGTGGAAGGAATAGTGCCCCATCATTGGTGTCAGTGGGAGGAATAGTGCCCCATCATTGGTGTCAGTGGGAGGAATGGTGCCCCATCATTGGTGTCAGCAGGAGGAATAGTGCCCCATTATTGGTGTCAGTGGAGGAATAGAGCCCCATCACTGGTGTCAGTGGGAAGAATTGTGCCCCATCAAAAATGCCCAACAAACAAAATCCCAATTATTGAAATGGCCCCTGTTCACATCTAAGCGTCTGTTGCCTGAAGCTCAAAAAAGTACAAAGCTTCTTTTTCAGGCGTTTTTCTGCTTTTTACATTGGTGACCTTTTGACCTGTACAAAAACATGGTAAAAACGACTTTCCGCCTGAAAACGATACGCTCAGGTGTGAATGCAGCCATAATGAATGCATGAAATAACACAGCGTTGGTTTTGAATTCAGCCTCCTCTTGGGCGGAGTTATGCAAATATCAGAATGCCCTGATGGCTGGGTGCCAGCCTGGAGGAGTGGGCGTTCCTGGGCAGATTGTATGAAGACCACCCTGGGTATCGCTGAGCCTCAATGATTGACAAAACTGACCAGGAACAGTCAAGCTGGATAGGAAAGAGGTAGATGATGCTGGACACCCTCCAGCCAGGAAATGAGGCGGGGCTCTACCTGACTTGCTGCAGCTTCTAATGCACATTGTGAGAAGCTCACAGTGTGCAGTGAAATCTGAAGAAGGAATTTCATTCCAGGAGAGGAGCCGGTACAACCTGTGCAAGACTGAAGGGAGGATATAAAAAGATACATTTCTTGATAGGCCGGGTCGCAAGAGCAACCCTTGCAACCCCTGTAGCTACGCCCCTGGATATATGAAAGGGTACAAAGTGATATTTTTTGTGTCTTTTATACCTGCCAGTATAACTATGCAAGACTTGGGAGGCCAGATTAAACCCCCCCCTTCCCCAACTTGTCCTTGAGTCAGCTTTGAAAATCTCACCCCCCCAAACTTAATTCCAACTTTTGAGTCGTGCCAAAGCCGGAACACTTATTTTCTTCAATTTTTAAAGTTCTGGACGTCGCTGAAGGACCCCGAGGTTGAAGGGAACCATTTGCTGGACGTTTAACAAACATTCCGAGATTGAATTGTATTCGAGGTTGACAAAAGGCGAGACTATCACCGACCTGTCATCCATGATGGATTGCGGCGCGCTATGCTTAGGAAATAGAGTGTGGAACAATGCGTCGGAATGCGCTGTAATCTTTAATTAAACGTCAATTCCTATGATGGGCAACGCCAGTGGAGGGGCCAGGTCACCGCCGCCTGATTGGGGAATGTCGCGGGATGTTGGAAGGGACCGGAGCAATCAATATTAATTCCTGTACTGACAGACAATCTACATCAAGGCCGGCTGGACTTTCTGGGGTGAACACTTCATCATCCCGGGAAAAACACGTTCATCGAAGGTTCCTGCAACCCAACATTATGCAAAAGACGCCATATCACCTCCATCCAACGTTACATTGTTCCTTTCTAAATTGGAGCAAGAATACAAATATATACAATTACAGATAATGATAGCTCAGGATTTTTAATGGATATTCCACTCAATAGAGCTGGCTGGGGGGGGGGGGCGAAAAAATACTCCTTCACTGGGGACAAAACCAATAATGGAGGGCGACCAGCAGCAGAGGACGAGAAACTCCTCCCACTGATGTTTCCCTGCAAGTGGGCTGGAGAAGAGTTGGGTCACATGACAGCTGTATATCGATTATACATTATATAGCGTGCGCAGGGGGTGTGCTAGGTGTGCCTGGGCATACCCTAATCACTATGTGTGGTGCCGATTCCCCCTACTGCCTGCCCCCCCCCCCCTTGTTGGCCCCCCGCTGTGCTGCTGGCTTCCCTCCTCTCCTCTCCAGAGGATGTTTCAAGATGGGGAGCGGGGTAATTTACCGGCCCCTTTCTTTTATAAATGAACACAGTGAACACACTCGCTCACTGTGTCCATTCGTAACTGAGGCATAGTAAACGGTGTTTACTATGCTTCAGTTTGTAAATAAATAGGAAGGATGTTTCAGAATGGAGAGCTGGTGAAAGGGCTAGTAAATATGTAAATTACCGGCCCCTTCCTTTTGTAAATGAACACAGTGAACACACTCGCTCACTGTGTCCATTTATAGCTGAGGCATAGTGAACTGTGTTTACTATGCTTCAGTTTGTAAATAAATAGGAAGGATGTTTCAGAATGGAGAGCTGGTGAAAGGGCTAGTAAATATGTAATTTACCGGCCCCTTCCTTTTGTAAATGAACACAGTGAACACACTCGCTCACTGTGTCCATTTATAGCTGAGGCATAGTAAACTGTGTTTACTATGCTTCCGTTTGTAAATTAATAGGAAGGATGTTTCAGAATGGAGAGCGGGGGAAAGAGATAGTTACATAGTTACATAGTAGGTGAGTTTGAAAAAAGACACAAGTCCATCAAGTCCAACCTATATTTACCTAGTAAATATGTAATTTACCAGCCCCTTCCTTTTATAAATGAACACAGTGAACACACTCACTCACTGTGTCCATTCATAACTGAAGCATAGTAAACGGTGTTTACTATGCTTCAGTTTGTAAATGAACAGCAAGCCGCTCAGCACAGAGCACCTCCCAATCATTCACTGTCCATTGCAGCTGAGGCTGCAGAGAAAGGCGTGTGTGTTCGAGCTTTGGGGTGCACACCCTAATGCAGTAGGCTGTGCACCCCTATGGGTACCTATTCATCAGCTGCCAACTGCCCTATAGCAGTTTTACTGCTACAGTGTGGCTGCTCTGTGCAGAATCATGTATATAAACGTGATTCTGCACTTCCAGGTGGGGGGGGGGCGCGCACGCACGCCGCTGATGAGACGCTTCTACTGTGATTAGTCACGGAGGCCAATGGATGACCGCCGGCACCCGCTGATCGGCGAGGAGAGACCCAAGACAAAGCTCTGCATATGTAAACACTTCCTGTCCCATTGCCAAACAGGAAGTGAGAGGAAATCTCTGCAAATTAAATGAATTCTATGAGGACCCCCAGATCGCCAGAACTAGTGTCCCCATTGGTAGATTTCCCATCTATTACTTATCTGGAAACAACCCAAAATTCTGTTACTTTCACTTTCAATGATAAAGGTAAACAGGATAAATAGAATGGGTGAATCTCTCTAATGGGGGCACAGATAGCAATAAACACTGACAGGGGTTCTAATCCATCATCTCTCTATCCCAAAAAAAGTTTTGCCTTTAGTTATACTTTAAGGGGTTAGGTTAAAGTTTGATTAGAAGAATTGAGGGTTATGTGTTTGGTTGAAAGCTAAGGAATATTAGGTTGAGGTTAGGTGTTAGGTTGAAGGTTAAGGAGTTAGGTTGAGGTTTAGGAATTATGTTGAGGGTTAGGGGTTAGTTTGAGGTTAGGCGTTGGGTTGAAGGTTAGCAGTTATGTTGAAGGTTAAGGAGTTAGGTTGAGGATTAGGAATTATGTTGAGTGTTAGGGGTTAGTTTGAGGTTAGGCGTTGGGTTGAAGGTTAGGAGTTATGTTGAAGGTTAAGAAGTTAGGTTGAGGATTAGGAATTATGTTGAGTGTTAGGGGTTAGTTTGAGGTTAGGCGTTTGGTTGAAGGTTAGGAGTTATGTTGAAGGTTAAGGAATTAGGCTGAAATTAAGAGTCATGTTAAAGTTTAGGGATTAGGTTAGGCTGAAGCTGGCCACATACCAGTAGAATTTCATTCATGGAAATTCTCATTCTAAAGCGCTTAAAGTTTTGTCCTGACCTATTTGAATGAAACCCCAGAGGTATCTGCAATATGTACATTTTTTTTCCAGATGAAATCCTTTCTTTCATCCATCCTCCTCCTTTGAATTTTGATTGGTTTGGCTTCTGTAACCTTTAGAAACCTGAACGACTATTACAAATATTAAAATTTTCAAACAAAATTCCCCAGGTGTATGGCCAGCTTAAGACTAAAGTTTAGGCGGTTTTCCTAGAACATTCTTTTCCCAAGAATTTTCTTTTTAAAATTTTACCAATCTTTGATCAATTTTAGGTGTTAGGTTGAAGGTTGGTCGTTGGGTTGAAGTTTAGGTGTTAGGTTGAATGTTAGGTGTTGGGTTGAGGTTTATTGTAGGTGTTGGGTTGAAGTTTACGTGTTGGGTTAAGGCTGGGTTTACACTGATGTCGCCTGTGGCTCACAGCAGGGGTCCAGTGCATCCCTGTTCTCTGTTTCAGGGATGCATCGGGGCAGAATATTTGCCTAAATTCAGCCCTGAAACTTAGCCAAAGATGCACAGGACTCCAGTGCAAGCCGCTCCGCAGCAACCACGGAGATGTGTGAAACGGCTCCATAGGGAGCTGGTCACAATCTCCTTGTCAGGTCACCTGAGTCCAGTTGACAAATGCTGACTGCTGCGGATGGAACTCTGGGTGGTTCAGGAAGGCAGGTCCACTGGAGCACCAACACAGAGCCCACTGGGAGCTAGAGCATAAGATTGCCTAAGGCGTGGAGTCTAAGAGCCACCAGGTGTTCACCAGAGCCTCTAGTGGTGAGGATGGTCTGTGCTGCAACTGACTCCAGGTCGCAGCCCCCAGGGTCTCCCAGCTCATTCTCACGGTAGGCTACAGGAGGATAGAGAGGTAGCAGCAGCCCAGGACAACAAGGGATAGTAAGGAGATAAGCCAAAGGTCAGGGCGACTAGCAGACAAGGATAGACAGAGAACACGCCAAAGGTCAGGGTCACAAGCAGGCAGGGATAGTCAAGGACAAGCCAAGATTGGTAACCGAGACAGATGTAGAACATTCGGCAAACAGGAAACCAAACACACAATATTGCTCGGCAAGGCAGGCTTGGAGAACATGTTGTTACATAGTGGTTCCTGTTGAGGCTAGGGTGGAGCCACACTCAGGGAAGATTACTTAATCATGCAGGTGTGAGAGTGCAAGCCCTAAGGCTGATACACAGAACAGGTAAGAGGCAGACAGGGCATGAAAGTATTACTGCAGAGTCATGACACTCCTGTCATGCGAATGGGATGCGGAGAAGGTTGAAGGTTAGGTGTGGGGTGGAAGTTTAGGTGTTGGGTTAAAGTTTAGGTGTTGGGTTAAAGTTTAGGTGTTGGGTTAAAGTTTAGGTGTTGGGTTAAAGTTTAGGTGTTGGGTTAAAGTTTAGGTGTTGGGCTGAAGGTTAGGTGTTGGGCTGAAGGTTAGGTGTTGGGCTGAAGATTAGGTGTTGGGTTGAAGGTTAGGTGTTGGGTTGAAGGTTAGGTGTTGGGTTAAAGTTTAGGTGTTGGGTTGAAGGTTAGGTGTTGGGTTGAAGTTTAGGTGTTGGGTTGAAGTTTAGGAATTGGGTTGAAGATTAGGTGTTGGGTTGAAGGTTAGGTGTTGGGTTGAAGGTTAGGTGTTGGGCTGAAGGTTAGGTGTTGGGCTGAAGGTTAGGTGTTGGGTTGAAGGTTAGGTGTTGGGTTGCAGGTTAGGTGTTGGGTTGAAGTTTAGGTGTTGGGTTGAAGTTTAGGAATTGGGTTGAAGGTTAGGTGTTGGGTTGAAGGTTAGGTGTTGGGTTGAAGGTTAGGTGTTGGGCTGAAGGTTAGGTGTTGGGCTGAAGGTTAGGTGTTGGGTTAAAGGTTAGGTGTTGGGTTGCAGGTTAGGTGTTGGGTTGAAGTTTAGGTGTTGGGTTGAAGTTTAGGAATTGGGTTGAAGGTTAGGTGTTGGGTTGAAGGTTAGGTGTTGGGTTGAAGGTTAGGTGTTGGGCTGAAGGTTAGGTGTTGGGCTGAAGGTTAGGTGTTAGGTTGAAGGTTAGGTGTTGGGTTGGGGATTACATCTTTAGGTAGAGCTGTAGTCATGAAAAGAAAACTTTTAAAGGTAGTTTTAGCATCAAACCCTAAAAGACCTGATTTGACCGGTGAATATAAAGTGGCCAGTAGTTTGTTATGTCTGTCCCTGTTCTCAAGGACAAGTATGTCAGCCCTGGAGCTGGGATCAGGATGACTGCTCTCCCTAAGCCCCTTAATTTCTGACAGGTTCTCTTTATTGTCTACAAACCCTCCCAGTATTGGAGATAGACCTTATAAGTCTGTCTTATACTATTTGTAATGAAATATTGATCGTCTGATCGGCATTGTTTTCTGTACATTATAATGGCCCATTTGTTATTTTCATAAATTCTTCATTGGAAGGGGTCAGAGGGGCCATAAAATGACTTTATAGCACAATATAAACATCATCCCGATTCCCAAAACAGCATAAATGTCCGGCGATAATATTTCACAGAATGTAAAACCGGGAAAGTCATAGAAGATGATACAAAAATTATACTTTCTTTTTTTACACTGCGGAATAAATACAAAGTGATACATTCATCCACACAATATAAATACAAAGTAACCAATAAAATGCCCTGAAAATATCAATCATCAGATACATTACACCACTGTGCCGCCCCTAATGAAAAGATAATATAACAAAACAAAACCAGCTTTTGTTGCAATATTTATCTTCAGTCCAGAGATTTCCCCTGCAGTACCTTTTTCTGCCACTAGATATCCTCAGTCTGATGGCCAGTATCATTCAATCCACTTCCTCTGAGCCCAGGTTGACCCAGACCCCTCCCCAGTCTGTAGACTGTAACTAGACAGTGAAAGGAGAAGCAGCACAACGCTATGCTCATGTCTGTCACTCAGCTCTCTCCTCCTATCAGCATGCTTCTTGTCATCGCATGAACTGATTGGCTCCTTGTGCTGCTTCTTCCTCTCACGCTCCAGCCCTGCTGTACAGAGAATATGAGGGGCTGATACCAGATCGCATTCCTGGGACTTACACTGCTTGTATATAATGAGGTATTAATGAATACAGAGCTGCAATCATTTGTGTTATTTATATCAGAGTTCAGCGACTGCTGTAAATGTTCAGATAACCCGGAATGAGCCAATCGACTTTTGCCGGAACTTTTGCTCGTTCGGTCCTCTGTTCAGCCGGAGCCAATTACCATATATAGAGGTGATATTTCTACTGATGACATCATCGCTATCTTGGCTTATATGGCCAGGAATCCCCGGCTACCTGAGCAAAGGGGACGGGGATAGTGGTGACATCACTGCCCTAATATGGCCACATTTGGTTGATGATGTCACTACTATCCCCGCCCCAATCCCTTTTATAGTTGATGCGGCACCATCGGGGGGTAAGTGGTGTGCGCTGGGTCTGTTGGGTTTTTAATTTCGGTGAGTCGGTGGGGGGCGGGGCACTGTGACTGACAATGGCTTTATGGGGGGGGGACCCTTTTTGGAGGTTTTCTATTGTCACTTGTTAGGTGTTTGGGTGTCTATTTGTAGGTTACTTTTTTTTGTGAATGAGTTGGGGAGCCATGTACCCCCATACTTATTTACTTAGAGGGGTGGTATCTGGGGGCCCGCTTATTTTAAAAAAGGGCTTCCAGATTTCAATAAGCCACCTGCAGACCCCCACAACCACCGGGCCAGGGTTGTCGGGAAGAGGCCCTTTTCCTCATCAACATGGGAACAAAATTCTTTGATAGGGAAGTCCCCCCTGGTAAGGCACCCCCCATCCTCGTGCTGAAGGCATGTGAACTAGTATGGCTCAGGGGAAGAGGGGTGCCAACTCATCCCCCCCATTTATGACCACCCAGGGTCTGGTGTGATTTTTTTTTTTTTGGGGGAGGGGGGGCTCTGCACATTTTTTTGCAGTCTTGGTGTAGCATGTGCTACCACAAAAAGTAACATTTAGCACCAATTCACATCACGAATCGCTGTGCATTCCTGTTCAATTCACATGCGATTCATTGGGGTGCGATTTAAGATCATTCATTTTGAATAGGCTCAAATCGCACTACTTTTGGAAACACGCTGCAACCGCGCCGCATGGAACTTTTATACATTTATACCATGAGATCTGGTGATGGCAGACACACTGCGTTTGCGGGTGTCATCAGGGGAGGGACAAGGAGTGGGGGCAGGAGGGGCGGTTGCCCCGGGTGCAATGGTTTACTGTAGGGATGGGGGGGTGCCTTCCTTCTGGCTGGGCAGTTTGGTGTCTTTGCCCCGGGCACTGGATGACCAGCACTGGGTGTCATTAACTTAACATTGACACCCCCTGCAGATCGCAACCGCAGTGCGTTTTAAGTGGGAAACAGGCGCGGATTGCGAGTTTTTGTGTGAACCGAATGTTACAAAGAAAAAAAAAAAAGATATAGTTTAAATGATCAGCAAATAACATTTCACCGCCTTCCGTCTATATAATCTTCAGCTCCAGAAGATTTTACCCCTTCATGACCCAGGCCATTTTTTTGCTATTCAGCACTGCACTACTTTAAAGTGATACTAAAGTCTCAGTTTTTTTTTCTTTAACAATAACAAACATGTTATACTTACCTGCTCCATGCAGTGGTATAGCACAGAGCAGCCCGGATCTTCTCGGCCCCTCTTTGGCGCTCCTGGGCCCTCCCTCCTGTCAAGTGCCCCCCATAGCAAACAGCTTGTTGTGGGGGCACCCGAGCCGCTGCTCTTTCTGTCCATTCAGACACAGAGATGTGGTCCATCCTCTCTCTCCTCATTGGCTCACTGACTTTGATTGACAGCAGTGGGAGCCAATGGCGCCACGCTGCTGTCTCTGCCAATGAGGAGGGAGACTCTTCATTGGCACGCCTTAGAACCGTGATGTAGGTGGCGACATACAGGTACGTTGCTTTGCCTAAAGCGGCCGCTCGTTTGCAATACGTTGTGGGTGGGCGGTTGCTAAGCAATTATTTAAAAAAAAGCATAGACTCCTCTAAAGGTCCCCCAAAATACAGGCAGACTGCTATGGGGGTCCTCGGAGGAGTCTGTGACCCTTTTTTTTTTTAATAGAAGCCAGAAGGGAAATCTCATTTGCAATTTAAACCATTTTCCTTTGCTTTAAACTAATCTCTGCTCCGGATATATATATATATATATATATATATATATATATATATATATATATATATATATATTTTTTTTGCATTGGCACATGTCCTCCGGGGGGGGGGGGGCATTGTCCCCCCCCCACCTATTTGCCCAGAAAATTAACATTTTTGACAGATTTGGTTCCATTGAGTTCAATGGGGCATCTGAACTTCTTTAAGGTTCCTGAACCCGGACAAACTGAACCCCCGGGATAACTCGGCCAGGGCCGGGACAAGGGGTGGGCAGGAGGGACGGCTGCCCTGGGCACTGTGGTATCATGTGAGGTGGATGAGGCATTGTAAGGAGATTAGGGGGGGAGGGGATTTGTGCTGGGAGGGGGAATTTGGGGGGGTGGCTGTAAGAATTGTTCTAGGAAGAGAAATTTGGGTGCCAGGAGTGGCGATTTAGGGGGATTTGTGCTGGGAGGGGGGATCTGTGCTAGATAAGGTGATATGGTGGGGGGATTTGTGCTACTAAGAAAGTTTGGGGAGTATTTGTGCTAGGAAGGGAACATTTTTTTTGGAGGGGGGGGGTAGATTTGTGCTGGGAGGGGGCATTGGGGGAGGGGGGATTTGTGCTGGGCTGGGAGGGGGGATTTAGAGTGGGGGGGGATGTGTACTCAGAGGGGAAATTTGAGGGGTTGTGTTGGGAGGTTGGGGGGGGGCAAAGATTTGTGCTGGGAGGGGGGATTTGTGCTAGATAAGATTATATGGTCGGGGGATTTGTGCTAGTAAGGATGGTTGGGGAGTATTTATGCTAGGAAGGGAAACATTTTTTTGGGGGGGAGGAGTATTTGTGCTAGGAGGGGGAATTGGGGGGGTGGAATTTGTGCTGGGCTGGTTGGGGGGATTCGGAGTGGGCAGAATGATGTGCACTCAGATGGGAAATTTGAAGGGTAGAAGATTTGTGTCGGGAGGGGGGATTGGGGGGGGGGGGGGATTTGTGCTGGGCTGGGGGGGGGAATTCGGAGTGGGCAGAATGATGTGCACTCAGATGGGAAATTTGAAGGGTAGAAGATTTGTGTCGGGAGGGGGGATTGGGGGGGGGGGATTAGTGCTGGGCTGGGGGGGATTTGGTGTGGGGGGAAGGATGTGTTCTCAGAGGGGAAATTTGAGGGGTAGTAGATTTGTGCTAGAAGAGGTAAGTTTCTTTTTGGGGGGGGTTTGTTGGGAGGTTGGGGGGGGGGGGGCAAAGATTTGTGCTGGGATGGGGGATTTGTGCTAGCAAGAAAGGTTGGGGAGTATTTGTGCTAGGAAGGGAATTTTTTTTTGGGGGGGGGGGGTATTTGTGCTAGGAGGGGGAATTGGGGGGGGGGGTAATTTGGGCTGGGAGGGGGGATTTGGAGTGGGGGGATGTTACTCAGAGGGGAAATTTGAGGGGTAGAGGATTTGTGCTAGGAGAGGTAAAACATTTTTATTTGGGGGGGGGGTAAAGATTTGTGCTGGGAGGGGGGATTTCAGCAGGGGGGCAGATTTGTCCTGGAAGGAGGAGGAATTTATGCTTAGGGGGTAAGCATGCAGATTTGTGTTTAATTTTCTTTTTTGGGGGGGAGGGGGGTGATTTTTTTGCTGTGGGGGGGGTTGGGGGGCAGTTTGGCATGTTCGCCCCCCCCTCCCGGGCTCCTGGTGACCGGGTCCCGACACTGAGCTCAGCTCCTCATTACTGAGAATATCTGAAGGCTAATCAAGATCCAACCATCAGAAAAAGATTTCGATCGATCGCATTATTTCACGATGGAAGTGTAAAACGAGCGCAATGTTCCACGTTCGCTCTGCGCCAATTCTCTCCTCAATTTTTTGGGTCTAAATACATTTTTTTTGTACTGATTCATATATAAAATGATATTATTTTTCAAATGCTGCACCAAATATATATCTTGTGACCTCGCCGCAAGCGCCTGGCAAAGAATCCCCCAATGGACACACAGCTGCGGGAAAAAGGACAGGAAACGTTGAGAGGGGCCCCTGGGACGCTGAGAGGGAGGGGCCCCTGAGATGCTGAGAGGGGCCCCTGAGACGCTGAGAGGGGCCCCTGAGACGCTGAGAGGGAGGGGCCCCTGAGATGCTGAGAGGGGCCCTGAGGCGCTGAGAGGGGCCCCTGAGACGCTTTGAGGGAGGGGCCCCTGAGACGCTTTGAGGGAGGGGCCCTGAGATGCTGAGAGGGGCCCCTGCAACACTTAGAGGGAGGGGCCCCTGCGATGCTGAGAGGGAGGGGCCCCTGAGATGTTGAGAGGGGCCCCCTGAGACGCTGAGAGGGGCCCTGAGACGCTCTGAGGGAGGGGCCCCTGAGACGCTTTGAGGGAGGGGCCCCTGAGATGCTGAGAGGGGCCCCTGCAACACTTAGAGGGAGGGGCCCCTGAGACGCTGAGAGGGGCCCCTGTGATGCTGAGAGGGACCTCTGAGACGCTGAGAGGGGCCCCTGAGACGCTGAGAGGGGCCCTTGCAACGCTGAGAGGGAGGGGCCCCTGAGACGCTGAGAGGGAGAGGCCCCTGAGACGCTTAGAGGTGCCCCTGAGATGCTGAGAGGGGCCCCTGAGACGCTGAGAGGGGCCCCTGAGATGCTGAGAGGGGCCCTTGCAACGCTGAGAGGGAGGGGCCCCTGAGACGCTGAGAGGGAGAGGCCCCTGAGACGCTTAGAGGTGCCCCTGAGATGCTGAGAGGGGCCCCTGAGACGCTGAGAGGGGCCCCTGAGACGCTGAGAGGGGCTCCTGAGATGCTGAGAGGGGCCCCTGAGATGCTGAGAGGGACCTCTGAGACGCTGAGAGGGGCCCCTGAGACGCTGAGAGGGAGGGGCCCCTGAGAATCTGAGAGGGAGGGGCCCCTGAGACGCTGAGAGGGGCCCCTGCAACGCTTAGAGGGAGGGGCCCCTGAGACGCTGAGAGGGGCCCCTGAGACGCTGAGAGGGGCCCCTGCAACGCTTAGGAGGGGGGGGCCCTGAGACGCTGAGAGGGGCCCCTGAGACGACACCGTAGACATAAACCCCCCTGACCCCCCCTCCCTCTTACCCTCCTGCTGGGCGGTTTGCTTCCCTCGGCTCAGGAAGGTTTTGGGAAGCAGCAGAGACACGCAGAGCACCAACCCGGAGAACAAGGCCACCTTCTGGATGGTGGACAGAGCCATGGTGTCCTAGAGCTCAGCACCGATGGAAGCCATGCTCAGCATCCCCCAGCAGACTGACCAATCACAGAGCTCCTAGCATCTCCTGACCAGTGGAGGCCCAGCTCTGCCTATTGGTCCAGCAGCTCTCATCAGTGACAGATGCCATTGTCCCCAGCCCCGCCCCCCTCCAGGTGTCATGTGACCCTCCATCTGCTACAATGTGTCGCTGTTCTGTGCTCGGTGCTGAATATGTAACAATGTGGACAGTGATACCCAACGCAGAGCATGCTGGGAGTTGTAGTTCTCTGGTTTGCTTAGAAGCTGAACGCAGGCTGACAATTCAACATTCAGGTATAAGTGGGGATCACGATAATCGAGTATTTTCCAAATTTATGATATTTGTGGGACAAATAGAAGAGAAAAAAAAATAAATTCAAAAATAAATAAATATAAATAAATAAAAGATTAAAAATAAATAACAAAATGTAAATAAATAAAATTATAAAAATATAAAAAAATAAATAAAAGAATGAAAAAAAAGAAAAAATATGTTTCAGATTTGAGTCAGATCTTCCAAATTTTGCATCTGCTGGCCGCGTTCGGTGCGCCGAAGAAGCTCCTGCGCTTTACACTTCTTACCACGCATTTTGGCGCGTTCATTGAGAATTTTGCCGCATGTTAAAACGCACGTCTGCTGGCTCTGCCTATTGGTCCAGCAGCTCTCATCAGTCTGCTGGCTGCATTTGGGGTGCGCCAAAATAAAAAGCTCCGGCACTTTTCTGGCGTGGAGCTTCACGTGGTATTTTTTTTTAACTGTGCATTTTGGCGCATTTGTTGAGCATTTTGCTGCATGTTAAAAATGCGTCTATGCTGGCCGTGTTCAGGTTGCACTTTTTTGGCATTGGCCTTTGCATGTTTTTTTTTTTTTACCGCACATTTTGGCACTTTTCTGGCGTGTGTCTGCGGGCCGCGTTTGGGGAAGCGCCAAGGAAGCTCATGCACTTTTTTTTGACACCGAGCTTTGCACAGGTTTTTTTTTAATCAGCACATTTTGGTGCGTTTGTTGCGCACTTTGCCGCGTGTTAAAACGCGCGTCTGCTGCCACTTTTTACCGCACAGTTTGGTGCATTCAGTACGCATTTTGCCACATGTTAAAACACGCTACTGATAGCACTTTCTACTGCACATTTTGGGTGTTCCTTGTGCATTTTGCTGCATGCTAAAACGCACACCTGCCGGTGTTTTTTACCGCACATTTTGGCCCTTTTTTGCGCATTTTGCTGCACATTAAAATGTGTCTGCGGGCCGTGTTCGGGGTTTACCAAAGAAGCTCTTGTACTTTCTTGGTGTTGAACATTGTACTTTTTTTTTTTTTTTTTTACTGCACAGTTTGGAACCTTTGTTGTGCATTTTGCTGCATGTTAAAACACACATCTGCTGGTGCTTTTTACCGCACATTTTGGCGTGTTCGTTGCGTGTTTTGCTGCATGTCAAAACGCATGTCTGCTGGCCGTGTTCGGGGTTCACTTTAGTTGCACTGCGCATTTTCCAACCTATGCTGCGCACTTTCCCGCATGAAAAACATGCATCTGCTAGCGCTTTTTACCGCACATTTTGGCGTGTTCCTTGTGTGCGTTTTGCCGCATGTTAAAGCGTGCTTTGCGCACTTTGCTGCGCGTTACAACACGCATGTGCTTGCTCTTTTTACTGCACAAGTTTGGCGCATTCGTTTTGCATTTTGCTGCATGTTAAAACGCTTGTTGTGCACTTGACTGCACGTTAACACTCGCAGATGCTGGCTCTTGTTACCGCACATTTAGTCGGGTTTGTTGCGTGTTTTGCCACATTTTAAAATGCGCGCCTGCTGGTGCTTTGTACCGCACAGTTTGGTGCATTCATTGCGCACTTTGCCGCATGTTAAAAAGCTCATTGCGCACTTTGCCGCATGTTAAAACACACACCCGCTGGTGCTTTTTACCGCACATTTTGGCGCATTCGTTGCGCATTTTGCTGCATGTTATAACGCGCGTCTGTTGGCCGTGTTCCGGGTTCACCAGAGAAGCTCTTGTACTTCCTTAGCGTTGAGCTTTTCACTTTATTTTTACTGCGCATTTTGCCACTTGTTGCGCACTTTGCCGCATGTTAAAACACGCATCTGCTTGCTCTTTTTACTGCACATTTGGAGCGCATTTGTTGCTCTTTTTGCCGCATGTTAAAACGCGCGTCTGCTGGCCGCGTTTGGGAAGCTCCGGCACTTTTTTTGGCCTGGTTTTCTTACAACATTTTGGCCCCTTTTTTGGCGCATTTTGCCGCAGATTAAAATGCGTGTCTCTGCGGGCCGCGCTCGGGGTTCACTTTCTTGGCGGGCCGCGCTCGGGGGTTCACTTTCTTGGCGGTGTTTCGCACTTTTTTTTTTTTACTGCGCATTTTGGCGCGTTTGTTGCTCATTTCACCGCATTTTAAAACGTGCGTTCGCTAGCCGCGTCTGCTGGCCGCATTTGGGATGCATCAAAGAAGCCCCGGCACTTTTTTATGGAATTAAACTTCACACTGTTTTTTTTTTTACTGATTGGTGCGTTTTTTTTTTTTTTTCTTTGTTTTTTTCCAAAATCTTTTTATTGGTTTTTAAAAAGAGAAACAAAAACAGATAAAGAGAACAAAAGTTAAACATACATTGGTCTAATATGATGTCTATGTGATCCTTGCAGGAATCACGCTGTCACCTTATTCATGAAGAATATATTATGAAATCAGTCATAGCGGTACAGTTTACTGGGTCATGGTGGTGCTATGTGCAGTTGTACATGGTAAAATAGCATATTGTAGATTATTGTGTACACCTGGCACCCGCTTGGGAGCTACTTTGTGATTGGGGTCTACTGAGAGGCCTCTGAAGCGGTGGAGGGATCTGCCAGCCACTTAGACCAGACTTTGCTATATTTGTTGGGGCAGCCTCTGTTGTCATATGTGTCTTTATACAGAGGTAAGCTATTGTTAATTAATTGTTTCCACAGGGTGAGAGGAGGGGGCAGGCCCGGACTGGCCATAGGGCAGACCGGGCATTTGCCCGGTGGGCTGGGACCTCCAGCTCCATAGCCTGTTGATGATCAGGCCGCACAGCGGGAGGTAAGCGGCGCCCGCGGCCTGGACAGGGTTAACACAGGCCACGGCTGCCGCTCACCCACCGCTATGCGGCCGTGCCTGTGTCATCTCTGGGCTCCGGCGCAACTACGATAACGGCTGATTGGCTGAGCGGCTGAGCTCTCAGACACAGCTCAGCCAATGCTGACAGTTCCACTGCTCCTCCTCTTCCCGCCCCTCTACTCTATCTGCTCCGCCCATACCCCTGTGTCTGCCCCGCCCATACCCCCTGTGTCTGCCCCGCCCACACCCCCTGCGTCTGCCCCGCCCACACCCCCTGCGTCTGCCCCGCCCACACATCTATGGGGTGAAGGAAGAAAAGATTTAAAAGCTGCAGGCAGCCCGCTCCTGAGCCTCATCCTGGGGTGAGTAAGCTCACCCTCTCTCCAGCCTTCCAATGTGTATAGAAAACTAATTTAAGGGGTGTTCTGTGGACTCTGATACAAGAGGGGGACTTTGGTGAGCAGAGACCCCCTTAAATCAGTGTTCCCCTTTACATTAGAGTCCACAGAGCTCCCCCTTACAGTAAGTGGGGGCTCAGTGCGGACTCTGATGTAAGGGGGCTCAGTGTGGACTCTGATGTAAAGGGGCTCAGTGTGGACTCTGATGTAAAGGGGCTCAGTGCGGACTCTGATGTAAGGGGGCTCAGTGCGGACTCTGATGTAAAGGGGCTCAGTGCGGACTCTGATGTAAGGGGGCTCAGTGCGGACTCTGATGTAAGGGGGCTGAGTGCGGACTCTGATGTAATGGGGCTCAGTGTGGACTCTGATGTAATGGGGCTCAGTGCGGACTCTGATGTAGGGGGCTCAGTGCGGACTCTGATGTAAGGGGGCTCAGTGCAGACTCTGATGTAATGGGGCTCAGTGCGGACTCTGATGTAAGGGGGCTCAGTGTAGACTCTGATGTAAGCGGGCTCAGTGTGGAATCTGATGTAAAGGGGCTCAGTGCGGACTCTGATGTAAGGGGGCTCAGTGCGGACTCTGATGTAAGGGGGCTCAGTGCGGACTCTGATGTAATGGGGCTCAGTGTGGACTCTGATGTAATGGGGCTCAGTGCGGACTCTGATGTAGGGGGCTCAGTGCGGACTCTGATGTAAAGGGGCTGAGTGCGGACTCTGATGTAAGGGGGCTCAGTGCGGACTCTGATGTAAGGGGGCTCAGTGCGGACTCTGATGTAAAGGGGCTCAGTGCGGACTCTGATGTAAAGGGGCTCAGTGTGGACTCTGATGTAAAGGGGCTCAGTGCGGACTCTGATGTAAGGGGGCTCAGTGCGGACTCTGATGTAAAGGGGCTCAGTGCGGACTCTGATGTAAGGGGGCTCAGTGCGGACTCTGATGTAAGGGGGCTGAGTGCGGACTCTGATGTAATGGGGCTCAGTGTGGACTCTGATGTAATGGGGCTCAGTGCGGACTCTGATGTAGGGGGCTCAGTGCGGACTCTGATGTAAGGGGGCTCAGTGCGGACTCTGATGTAAGGGGGCTCAGTGTAGACTCTGATGTAAGCGGGCTCAGTGCGGAATCTGATGTAAGGGGGCTCAGTGCAGACTCTGATGTAAGGGGGCTCAGTGCGGAATCTGATGTAAGGGGGCTCAGTGCAGACTCTGATGTAAGGGGGCTCAGTGCGGAATCTGATGTAAGGGGGCTCAGTGCAGACTCTGATGTAAGGGGGCTCAGTGCGGAATCTGATGTAAGGGGGCTCAGTGCAGACTCTGATGTAAGGGGGCTCAGTGCGGAATCTGATGTAAGGGGGCTCAGTGTGGAATCTGATGTAAGGGGGCTCAGTGTGGAATCTGATGTAAGGGGGCTCAGTGTGGAATCTGATGTAAGGGGGCTCAGTGTGGAATCTGATGTAAGGGGGCTCAGTGCGGACTCTGATGTAAGGGGGCTCAGTGCGGAATGTGATGTAAGGGGGCTCAGTGTGGAATCTGATGTAAGGGGGCTCAGTGTGGAATCTGATGTAAGGGGGCTCAGTGTGGAATCTGATGTAAGGGGGCTCAATGCGGACTCTGATGTAAGGGGGCTCAGTGTGGAATCTGATGTAAGGGGGCTCAGTGTGGAATCTGATGTAAGGGGGCTCAGTGTGGAATCTGATGTAAGGGGGCTCAGTGCGGACTCTGATGTAAGGGGGCTCAGTGCGGAATGTGATGTAAGGGGGCTCAGTGTGGAATCTGATGTAAGGGGGCTCAGTGTGGAATCTGATGTAAGGGGGCTCAGTGCGGAATGTGATGTAAGGGGGCTCAGTGTGGAATCTGATGTAAGGGGGCTCAGTGCGGACTCTGATGTAAGGGGGCTCAGTGTGGAATCTGATGTAAGGGGGCTCAGTGCGGAATGTGATGTAAGGGGGCTCAGTGTGGAATCTGATGTAAGGGGGCTCAGTGTGGAATCTGATGTAAGGGGGCTCAGTGCGGACTCTGATGTAAGGGGGCTCAGTGTGGAATCTGATGTAAGGGGGCTCAGTGCGGACTCTGATGTAAGGGGGCTCAGTGTGGAATCTGATGTAAGGGGGCTCAGTGTGGACTCTGATGTAAAGGGGCTCAGTGTGGAATCTGATGTAAGGGGGCTCAGTGTGGAATCTGATGTAAGGGGGCTCAGTGCGGACTCTGATGTAAAGGGGCTCAGTGTGGAATCTGATGTAAGGGGGCTCAGTGTGGAATCTGATGTAAGGGGGCTCAGTGTGGAATCTGATGTAAGGGGGCTCAGTGTGGAATCTGATGTAAGGGGGCTCAGTGTGGAATCTGATGTAAGGGGGCTCAGTGTGGAATCTGATGTAAGGGGGCTCAGTGTGGAATCTGATGTAAGGGGGCTCAGTGTGGAATCTGATGTAAGGGGGCTCAGTGCGGACTCTGATGTAAGGGGGCTCAGTGTGGAATCTGATGTAAGGGGGGTAACCATTACAGTGCAGTCCCCTTTATATTTATATCAGTGTTACTGCACATTACTGCGTGGAGGACCGATACACCCCCCAGGTCCATGAAAAAATTGGCTGCTCAGTCTAAAATGCCTGGGCCTATTTTTTGTCCCAGTCCGGGCCTGGGAGGGGGGGGGGTTGGTTTGCGCCAACTAAGGGCTATAGCTTTACGGGCATAGAACGGGAGCAATCCCACCAGTGTGCGTCCCGCCACCGTAGGAATGAGTTGTTCTACCAGGCCTAGTATGCAGATTGGCATTGATGGTTGTAGTGGCACAGAGGGGATGTGTGTGATAAAGTCCAATATCTCCCTCCAGTATCCGACAATTGCCGGACAGGTCCAGAAGATGTGGGTGAAGTCTCCAGGAGTCCCACCACATCTCCAACACCCGGGAGGGGAGTCGGGGTTCATTTTGTGTAGTCTGTGAGGGGTAAAATATGCCCGATGGACTATCTTGAATTGGATCAGGCGATTTCTCAGAGAGACCAGGGAGCTAAATGGGAAATCCCATATGTCATCCCAGTCATCGTTGTCAAAATTGGGGATGTCACGGGACCATTTAGATCTTAGCTTTTCTATAGTCGGGAGGGAGGTGACAGTCAGGTGTGAATATAATTGAGTGGGTTTTTTCGCACAATCTGATCTAAGAAGGTCCTCCAGTGAAGATTGGACTAGTTGAGGAGGGGAGTTGGGAGAATTGGTGACTGAAGGCATGGGAGAGTTGAAGGAATCGGAAAAAATAGGACTGGGGTATATTAAAATCGGAGTTTAACCCCTTCCCGCTGACCGAACGCATATATGCGGCCTCGGCTTTCCGGGGTTATACCGGGATGATGCCCGCAGCTGCAGGCATCATCCCGGTACCGTTGTTTTCAGCGGGCGATCGGCTACCCGAGTATAACAACCGATGCGGCTAAAAGCCGCTCGGCTGTTATACCGGAGGAGCGGGAGGGGACATCCCCCCCCCCTCCCGCCGCCTCCCACCGCTGTTACCGGGCCTCCCGTGCGATCGGGAGGCCCGGTGTCCGTTCCGCTGCCTTCGGCGGCTGGGGGCGGGCTGGAACGAAGCTGCGAGCGGCTTCGTTCCAGCCTTCTTCTTGTAAATGCGGAAGCGACGTCATGACGTCACTTCCCGTTTACTCGGCTGCCAATGGCGCCGAATTTAAAAAAGTACACAGTATTCAGAATCGCTGTTTTCGGCGATCTGAATACTTTGAAGTGTAAAGGAGGGATGGGGGGGTCTTTTAGACCCCCGATCCCTCCATAAAGAGTACCTGTCACCACATATTACTGTCACAAGGGATGTTTACATTGCTTGTGACAGCAATAAAAGTAAAAAAAAAAAAAAAATTTAAACACAATTTATAAAGTACAAAAATAAATAAAATAAATAAAAAAAAAAAAAAAAAATTTTTTTAAAGTGCCCCTGTCCCCGCGAGCTCGCGCAGCGAAGAAAACGCATACGGAAGTCGCGCCCGCATATGTAAACGGTGTTCAAACCACACATGTGAGGTATCGCCGCGATCGTCAGAGCGAGAGCAATAATTCTAGCCCTAGACCTCCTCTGTAGCTCAAACCTGGTAACCGTAAAAAATTTTTAAAGCGTCGCCTATGGAATTTCAAAGGTACCGTAGTTCGTCGCCATTCCACGAGTGCGTGCAATTATAAAGGGTGACATGTTTGGTATCTATTTACTCGGCGTAACATCATCTTTCACATTATACAAAAAAATTGGGGTAACTTTACTGTTTGGATTTTTTAAAATTCATGAAAGTGTCACTTTTCCAAAAATTTGCGTTTAAAACACCGCTGCACAAATACCGTGTGATAAAAAATATTGCAACAATCGTCATTTTATTCTCTAGATTCTCTGCTAAAAAAATATATATAATGTAATTTTCTAGCAAAAAATACGGATTTTAACTTGTAAACCCCAAATTTCAAAAATAGGCTCACTCATGAAAGGGTTAATTTGGAGAGCGGGACTAGGGATTGATCGGAGATAATCTGTGCCACCGTTTTAATGTTAAATTTGGTCCAGACATGAGGCTCAGGTAGTTTATAGATGTGCTCCAGGGTTGGGTTTATCCAAAGGGGGACATTGGGTGAGATTGCCTGTTGAGGGTATTTTTCTAATTCGAGACCTGCCCCCCCCATGCACGCAGTGTGGTCCGCATGGAGGGTGTCAGTGAATAGGGGGCTCGAGGGCCTCGAAAAAGCAAAAATCTAGGGATCCCAGCACTGCCGTCTCGACCTGGGTAGCTGGGTTGGAGGTGTCCGGATTGGCGCGTTTTTATTGGTTGCGTCTGCTGGCCACGTTTTGGGGGCGCCGTTAACTATTAAAGGGGCACCGCATGCACAACGCACGTTTTTCACGCATTCCAGGGATGTGCATGAGACACTCGCTCTGCCGCGCACTTTGCCTGAACGCCCCCCCCCCCCCCCCGTAGGCAGCCGTTCATATCGCTGGTTTGATGCGTCGGCTTTGAGAAGATCTGCCCACATACTGCAAACCTTTAAGCTGGTCACACACCGGACTATACAATCTGATTGTACAACCTCTGCACAATCCCCTCTAGATTTACCAAAATGATGTAATAGGAGAACAATTGGAGATCTATCCAATCAGGCCGCCTGCCGATTGCATCCTTTTGGATCGTTTTTTGGGCGGGCGCAAAGTGCAGCATGTGAGACCCCCCTCCCCTCCCCCTCCCCCCTCGTTTGCTGCCAATGTAGCTTAAGGTGTGGTAGTTTGGGGGAGGGGGGCTGAAAACACGGCTTAACTGCACATTTTTAACGTCCCCCCCCCCCCAACCGCCAGTCTAACTACGGCCACCATACACATTACAATCCTACCATACAATTGTTTTACAATCGACCTACACTATACAATCTGATTGTACAATCTCTAGCAACGCAATGACCAGCCTGGTTGGATATGCATTACCCGGATAGATTAGGTCGGTGCTCATAATACACGGGTCAGGTAGATCTAAGGTTGATCGAATGGAGAGATTGCAAAGTGTATGGTGACCCTAAGGGTTGCACAGTGCAACGTGGCCGTACAATCTCTGTACAATCGACTTTAGATGTTCCAATAGTAGGTACTACGAGGACGTAGATCAATCAATTAATCTATATTCAGTCATTCTGTATGCAGCCAGAAACTCACATTACAGAGTAGTTGGTAGATCTGAAAGGAGATTGTACAATCAGATTGTATAGTGTATGAGTCAGCCTAATGTTGGCCACACACGGTGCAATATTGAACGATTGATGCCCAATCCGACAAAATGATTGAACTGGAGTGAGGCAAGGAACGGCAGATCAATGTGTGACAGATAGTGGCGGATTTGATTGGCCCAAGTTGATCGGTAGTGATGCAACAAATTGATTGCATGGCGCCAAATTGTTTACAATTGCGGATCGATTGTAAGCGGTTTGCAGAAACGTGGAAAAACACCATCGATCGACCACAACCAATTGACTTTGGTCAGTCGAAACGGTCACTATCATCACTCATTGCTCGGTAGCTCGACGTCTGATGTGATCATTGAAGATCGATCGTTCAGTTTTATCACCTAATGTATGACCACCGTTTAGGCCTACCATACACTATACAATCTGATTGTACAATCGTCTTTAGATCTACCATTCAGCTATGAAGTGTGAGGACCGGTCTGATTGGATACAACCTTGAATGAATTGTTTAGGGATGATGGAGATTGTACAATCAGATTGTATAGTGTATGGCAGGCTTTAGATATACTAAAATGGACAAAGCTAAACAATCCGTTCAATTTGTATTCAATCAGGCCGGCCCGTTCATGCCACAGAATTGATGATCGATTAACCTTTTTACCGCCAGCAGGGGGGTTTTATAGAAACAATCTGGAGGATGGGCAGTTACCCAATCAGATCCAACCTCCCCGTAAAGGTCTCCAAAAGCGGGCTTCCCTGCCATGTATCCCGGGTGTCGCTGGCAGCACCCGCCATGCCGGTCCCGGGCGTCCCGATAGATGTGTGGAGCCCGGCATACATTATAGGACATGATCTGTGTCAGACATTTGTGAACACTTGTGAGCCGCCATCTCAGTCCAGGAAGTAGATGGTGACCCTGGAGGATGCCTGAACAAAGATGGCGCCGTCCTGGTGGAGAGAAAAGCAGATGAAGCCAATGTCGGGGGGCATACTATATGTCCACTTTAACCACTTGCTGACCACGCTATAGCCGAATGATGGTTACAGCACGGATGGCCTACCGTGATCGCGCCCGCTGCGCAGTGTGGGTGGCACGCTCTGTGAAATAAATACCACCAAAAGCAATCTCTATTTATGTGAAGAAAATGATAAAAATGTCCTCTGTGTACAAATGTTACATGACTGTGTAATTGTCATTCAAAGTGTGAGAGCGCTGAAAGATGAAAGTTGTGCTGGGCAGGAAGGGGGTGAAAGTGTCCGGTAGGCAAGTGGTTAAAAGGACCAGTTGCAGTACCCCAAAGCTGCCAGCAGATGTCCTCTGAGTACAGTTTATATGGTGCTCTGCCTGGAATGATATTTTTGGAGCTAATTTTTGAAAACTGGACAGGAGGAAGGTCAGCGGGGTCACAGGGCGGGGTCACCTGTTCAGCCAATGTTTCTCCTTAGATGGACCTCCTCCAGGGCGGAGCTACGCAGGAGATTGTAACATTGAAGAGCGGACATTTGCGCTGATTGCTGCACGCAGGCACAACGATCGATGGGCGGGGCGCTGACTCCACGCAGCTTTCTCCTACAGAGCCCGACTTTCCACAGCTGATTACTCTGCAACCTATATGTAACAATGAAGGGAGGCGTGCGTGCTGCACCACTCAACACCCTGCTCAGTGCCCCGCACCACTCAACCCCCCCCCGGCACAGTGCCCCGCACCGCTCAGCGCCCCGCACCACTCAACACCCTGCTCAGCGCCCCGCACCACTCAACACCCTGCTCAGTGCCCCGCACCACTCAACCCCCCCCCGGCACAGTGCCCCGCACCGCTCAGCGCCCCGCACCACTCAACACCCTGCTCAGCGCCCCGCAGCACTCAACCCCCCCCCGCACAGGGCCCCCGCCCGCACCACTCAACAGCCCGCTCAGCGCCGCACAACACTCAACCCCCCCGGCACAGGGCCCCGCACCGCTCAGCACCCCGCACCACTCAACACCCTGCTCAGCGCCCCGCAGCACTCAACCCCCCCCGCACAGGGCCCCGCCCCGCACCACTCAACACCCTGCTCAGCGCCCCGCACCACTCAACCCCCCTCGCACAGGGCCCCGCACATCGCCCCACACCACTCAACACCCCGCACAGTGCCGCGCCCCGCACAGTGCCCCACACCACTCAACACCCCGCACCACTCAGCGCCCCGTACAGCGCCCCACACCACTCAACACTCCGCACCACTCAGCGCCCCGTACAGCGCCCCACACCACTCAACACCCCGCACAGTGCCGCGCCCCGCACAGTGCCCCACACCACTCAACACCCCGCACCACTCAGCGCCCCGTACAGCGCCCCACACCACTCAACACCCCGCACCACTCAGCGCCCCGTACAGCGCCCCACACCACTCAACACCCCACACAGTGCCGCGCCCCGCACAGTGCCCCACACCACTCAGCGCCCCGCACAGAGCCCCGCACCGCACAGTGCCCCGCACCACTCAACACCCCACACAGTGCCACGCCCTGCACAGTGCCCCGCACCACTCAACACCCCGCACAGTGCCCCGCACCACTCAGCGCCCCGTACAGCGCCCCACACCACTCAACACTCCGCACCACTCAGCGCCCCGTACAGCGCCCCACACCACTCAACACCCCGCACAGTGCCGCGCCCCGCACAGTGCCCCACACCACTCAACACCCCGCACCACTCAGCGCCCCGTACAGCGCCCCACACCACTCAACACCCCGCACCACTCAGCGCCCCGTACAGCGCCCCACACCACTCAACACCCCACACAGTGCCGCGCCCCGCACAGTGCCCCACACCACTCAGCGCCCCGCACAGAGCCCCGCACCGCACAGTGCCCCGCACCACTCAACACCCCACACAGTGCCACGCCCTGCACAGTGCCCCGCACCACTCAACACCCCGCACAGTGCCCCGCACCACTCAGCGCCCCGTACAGCGCCCCACACCACTCAACCCCCCCGCACAGTGCCCCGCACTGCTCAGCGCCCCGCACAGCACCCGCACCGCTCAGCGCCCTGCACAGTGCCCTACACCGCTCAACACCCTGCACAGAGCCCGCACCGCTCAGCGCCCCGCACAATGCCCCACACCACTCAACACCCCACACAGTGCCGCGCCCTGCACAGTGCCCCACACCACTCAAAAACCCACACCACTCAGCGCCCCGTACAGCGCCCCACACCACTCAACACCCCACACAGTGCCGCGCCCCACACAGTGCCCCACACCACTCAGCGCCCCGCACAGTGCCCCACACCACTCAGCGCCCCGCACCACTCAACACCCCACACAGTGCCGCGCCCTGCACAGTGCCCCACACCACTCAGCACCCCGCACAGTGCCCCACACCACTCAACACCCCACACCACTCAGCGCCCCACACCACTCAACACCCCGCACAGTGCCCCACACCACTCAACACCCCACACCACTCAACACCTCGCACAGCGCCCCGCACCACTCAACACCCCACACAGTGCCCCACACCACTCAACACCCCGCACAGTGCCCCGCACCACTCAACACCCCGCACAGTGCCCTGCACCACTCAGCGCCCCACACCACTCAACCCCCCCCGCACAGTGCCCCGCACTGCTCAGCGCCCCGCACAGCACCCGCACCGCTCAGCGCCCCGCACAGTGCCCTGCACCGCTCAACACCCTGCACAGAGCCCGCACCGCTCAGCGCCCCGCACAGTGCCCCACACCACTCAACACCCCGCACAGCGCCCCGCAGCACTCAACCCCCCCCCGCACAGGGCCCCGCCCCGCACCACTCAACACCCCGCTCAGCGCCGCGCACCACTCAACACCCTGCTCAGCGCCCCGCACCACTCAACCCCCCCCGCATAAACGCTTCTCAATGAACACCCTTCAATAAACGTCCCTTAATGAACATCCTTTAATGAATGCTCCTCATTAGTCTCATTATTTTCACAGAAAGGGTAAAACAATTAGTGGAAAGAAAGTTAACAGAACAAAAGTAACAAGTTATAGTTCCTGATCAGCTAAAGAATAGGGCGGAGCTTTCATTTTCAGATCCATCTGGGGAGCTCCTCGTGGGTGGAGTCACTCTAGTCCACCTTAAAAGAACCTAATTATAAAAAGAGGAATGACAGATACACCAAATGTTTACTGCTTTTTGGAAGGAAGGAAGGAAGGTCAGGAAAGGGAAGGAAGGGAGGTCAGGAAAGGGAAGGAAGGACCGGGGAGTGGATTGAAGGAGAGAGAAAGAGAGGCGGGAAAGAAAGGAAGGAAGAGGGAAGGGCCGATGCAGGGAAAAGAGAGGAAGTGCAGGAAGGAAGTTAGGATGGAAAGAGGGAGGAAGGGAGCAGGGAAAAAAAGGAAGGAAGGGAGAATAGAAGGGAGGAAAGAAGGAAGGGAGGGAGGGAAAGAAGGAGAGTAGGAAGAGATGAAGGGAGGAAGGAAGGAAGGAAGGAAGTAAAAAGAAAAGGAAAGGAGAGAAGGAAGGGTTAGGAATAAAGAAAAGAGGGAAAGAAAGAAGGAACACAGGGATAGAGGGATGGAAGGAAGGAAGGAAGGAAGGAAGGAAGGAAGGAAGGAAGGAAGGAAGGAAGGAAGGAAGGAACCCAGGGATAGAGGGAGAGAAGAAGGAAGGAGGAAGTAAGGCAGGAGGGAGGGAAGGGCAGAAGGAACACAGGGATGAAGGAAAATGGGGAATGGTAGGGAAGGAAGAAAAGGAAAACACTAAATAAATAATATATATATACATATACACAGTGTACACATATACACATTGCTTGTGAGGGGGTCCGGTACAGAGTGCCTATATATATATATATATATATATATATGTATATATATAGGCACTCTGTACCAGACCCCCTCACAAGCAATATGTCTTTTGCCCCCCCCCCCCTTCCCCCGCTAACTGCCAGGACAGTCTGTACAGAATTGATCTTCATTTTTGAGGTCTTGAAAAGCGAAGACTGAGGTGCGTTCCCGTGGCCCGTGTTTCCGTGGCCTGCATTACGTAATGCCTCACAATTATCTTCTTCCCCCCCAAGTTTAAAAAGTCGTTTGCTGCAATTAATTAATAGAACAGATGCAAATCCCCAGCCTGAGCCAAACTTTGCATATCGGTAATCCGCGCCGGCGTTTTATGTACACTTTACCCTTGAGTAACAATTTTCTGGCGTACGAAACGCCTTTCTCCCATAATCTCGCTAAAGCACGCGCTCGCCCATAAATATTCATCGCCACCGCCAGAACGCTCGCCAGCCCTCCCAAAGGTGAAATATACGTTAAGCCCGGGCGTCTCCGGGGGATAAATACCATCCAATACATTCTGCTGGATATGAATCCACTAATTATTCTGCTGACCCGTCTTAAAAAGGGTCAGCGTCATGATGGGAATTAAAAAAAAAAATGTAATTACAGTAATTGGATACTTCATCTAATTAAAGCGCCTTTATCTTTAATGGAATTATTCCTAAAGAGGCTGAATGACAATTGACTTTTAGACAATCGCCGTTTTTTTTTCTTCTTTTAGACGGAGACGAACGCACTTTGTCAGGGAGCCGATCGCGGAGGCGCCATCTCCGGAGTGACATTTCCCGCACTATTTTTTTTTTTTTTTTTTACTATTAAATAGCAACAAACTGGCAAATTCTTTATTCCGGAGTCATAGAACCTTCATTGATCCCAAACAAAAATCAACATTCATCAATTTGTAACATTGAATCTGATCCCCGTCTTCTCATATCATCTGTTACATAGTCGTATTGCTACATAGTTACATGTATATAGTTACTATATATTGTTACTATATATTGTTACTCTGACATTTTTGCATCTTTTGCAGTTTTGGGCCTGAAGATAGTTGTAAAGTCTCGTGGTTTACATTCTATGCATTCCATAACCTTCTGTAGTGCAGCACGTCCCCTAACCCCGCCTCCTTTTACTTACCTGAACCCGATCGTTCCATTGACGGGGACGAGCACACCAGCTCCAGCCGCTGTCTCGGGTCCTCATTGGATAGATTGATAGCAGTGCAGCCATTGGCTCCTGCTGCTGTCAATCAAAACCAGTGACACAAGAGCCGGGGGGGGGGGGGGGGGGGGTGGCCGAGTCCTGCTGTCTGTGTCAATGGATGCAGCAGCAGGACTCGGGAGCGCACCCCCCCGGGTGTCCCCATGGAATGCGGGTCTCCGAGGGGGCAGGAGGAGGAGCCAGGAGCGCCACTGGCTGACCCCAGAAGAGGAGAAAAAAACCTGTGCAAAACCAATTACACAGAGGACTTAAGTATGACATGTTTGTTATTTAACCCCTTCAATGCCGGGCACTCCCCCCCCCCCTCCTGCCCAGGCCAATTTTCAGCTTTCAGCGCTGTCACTTTTTAAATGACAATTCATGTAACACTGTACCCAAACTACATTTGTATCATTTTGTTCCCACAAATGGAGCTTTTCTTTTGGTGGTATTTCATCACCTCTTTGGTTTTGATTTTTTGCTAAACAAATAAAAAAAGACCCGAAAATTTTGAAAAAAAAAAAAAGTTTTTCTTCGTTTCTCTTACAAAATTTTGTAAATAAGTAAGTTTTCTCCTTCACTGATGGGCAGTGATAGGGCTGCACTGATGAGGTGGCACTGATGAGGTGGCACTGATGGGCAGTGATAGGGCAGCACTGATGAGGTGGCACTGATGGGCAGTGATAGGGCTGCACTGATGAGGTGGCACTGATGGGCAGTGATAGGGCAGCACTGATGAGGTGGCACTGATGAGGTGGCACTGATGGGCAGTGATAGGGCAGCACTGATGAGGTGGCACTGATGAGGTGGCACTGATGGGCAGTGATAGGGCAGCACTGATGAGGTGGCACTGATGAGGTGGCACTGATGGGCAGTGATGATTTGCACTAATATGCAGCACTGATGGGCACTGATAGGCAACACTAATGGGCATTGATAGGTGGCACTGATGGTCACTCATAGGCGACACTGATGGGCACTGAAAGGCTCCACTGATGGGTACTTATGGGTGGCACTAATGGGCACTGATGGACACTGATAGATGGCACTGATGGGCATCACTGATAACGAGGGGCTCTGGAAGGCATTACTGATGGGCACAGATTGGCATCATTTGTGGCCATGGGTGGCATACCTGGTGGTCATCAGTGGTAGGCATCACTGGTGGTCCTATGTGGGAATCCTGGGGGGGCTGCATAGACCCCCCTCTGTCAGGAGAGTAGCTGATTGGCTCTCCTCTACTCACGTCTGTCAGACGCGATAGAGGAAAAGCCGATCACCGGCTCTTGCCGTTTACACTGTGATCAGTCGTGATTGGACACGGCTGATCACATGGTAAAGAGCCTTCGTCAGAGGCTCTTTACGTAGAACAGTGTTGCGGTGTGTCAGACTGACACGCCGCACCAACGATCGCCCGCGCTGAGTGCCCCCATGGGCGTGCCCCGGCTTGTTATCCTGAAAGACGTCATATGATAAACGGAACCGCCGCCTGGCCGTCCTTTTGCTATAGGCAGGGTGGGAAGTGGTTAAAAAAAAAAAAAAAAAAAAGAGACATTAAAACCCCTTTAAAGCCCCCAAACATGATATATTTTCTGAAAGCAAACACCCTGCGAATAATGCCTTAAAGCGATTGTAAACCTTCGTGTTTGTTTTTTTTTTTTTTATATAAACAAACATGTCATACTTACCTCCACTGTGCAGTTAGTTTTGCATAGTGTGGCCCCGATCCTCCTCTTCTGGGGTCCCCCGGTGGCTCTCGCGGCTCCTCCTCGCATCGGTAAACCCCCTAGGAGAAGCGCTCTCCCAGGGGGTTACCTTGCGGGCGCGCTCCCGGGTCCAGCAGAATGCCGGACTCGGCCATGCCCCCCTGGTGCCCATGTCATTGTATTTGATTGACAGCAGCGGGAGCCAATGGCTGCGCTGCTATCAATCTATCCAATGAAGAGCCGAGAACCCCGGGCAGAGAGGAAGAGCGCGTCTCCGCCAAGGGAACAAAGGGCTCAGGTGAGTAAAACGGGGGGAGGGCTGGGGGGGGTCGCTCACTGTCGGAAGTTTTTTCAACTTAACGCATAGGACGCACGCGGGATTACAACTCCTTTAACCACTTGAAGATCAAGCTTTTCCTGATTAATCCTGATTAATCACTAAGGACCGCCCCCCATACATATACTGCGGCAGGATGGCCCTTTAGCGCGAAATCACGTATCTGTATGCAGGGCAGGACTTAGGGTGGTGGGGGCCCCTGGGCTTGAGTCACTTTCCGGCCCTACATTCTATACATTACTTTAAACCTTTAGTTTTCTTTTAAGCGCGCCACTCTGATACCGTTTGTCCGCCATTACATCACTGTCCAATGCAGACAGGTTTTCTCAACGGCAGTAAATGAGGCACTACGTAACTGCCAATAACCAATCAGCAAACCTCAAGATAAGAGTTTAAGGGATTTTAAGGAAAAGAACTATTTAAGGAAAAAAACTTTTAACATTTAAATGCTCATCAATGCGGCCTTGCACAGCGTCCATCTGCATGCTTGTTCAGTGTCATTTGCAGCCTTGCCCAGGCATACATACATAGCCAAATGTGTACTCGACTATACTCGGCTAGCTCCGCTCACAGTCACGCCCAGTCCCTGTGTTATGTCCATCATAGGGCGGGACTGTGAGCGGAGCTAGCCGAGTATAGCCGAGTACACTCGGCTGGGGCCCCCTATTGGGCAGGGCCCATGGGCTTGAGCCCAGTCAAGCCCAATGGTAAGTCCGGCCCTGCCTGTACGTGATTTTTTTCTTCCAGGTCTGGGGTGTGCCGCCAGCGACCCGCTCTCAATGTGATTGGACACAGGCGGGAGCCAATCAGTGGGAGCGACCGATTGTTCCCGAGGCAGACATAATGGCGGACTGCCTATGTAAACAAGGCAGATGACTGTTCTGTGACAGGAGAAGATAGAGATCTTGTGTTTCTACTAAGCAGGAACATGGATCTCTGTCTTCTCACGGTACAAGCTACGGGCTGTTAGGTAGACTGTATAGGGCCCCCACGATTTCTGACAACAGTCTTGCTTGTGCGACTTACGGATGCGTTCACTTCTGCGAGCGAGCACAAAGTGATGGGGTGCTTAAAATTTTTTTTTTCTTTCTTATTTTACTTTTTATTTTTTATCTTTACACTGTCCCATTATTTATTTATTTACTTTTTTTTTTTCCATCACTTTTATTTCTATTACAAGAAATGTAAACATCCCTTGTAATAGAAATAAGGGATGACAGGTCCTCAAAACGACCCCAAATCTCTCATTTACCCCGGGCACTTACCCCATCGGTTTCAGGAGGGCTCCTACGTGCGGCGGGAAGTGGCCGGGTTGCAGGCTTCTATGGGCAGGTTGCCGGCTCCTATGGGCGGGTTGCCGGCTCCTATGGGTGGGTTGCGGGCTCCTATGGGTGGGTTGCGGGCTCCTATGGGCGGGTTGCCGGCTCCTATGGGTGGGTTGCCGGCTCCTATGGGCGGGTTGCCGGCTCCTATGGGCAGGTTGCCGGCTCCTATGGGCGGGTTGCCGGCTCCTATGGGTGGGTTGCCGGCTCCTATGGGTGGGTTGCCGGCTCCTATGGGCAGGTTGCCGGCTCCTATGGGCGGGTTGCCGGCTCCTATGGGTGGGTTGCCGGCTCCTATGGGTGGGTTGCGGGCTCCTATGGGCGGGTTGCCGGCTCCTATGGGTGGGTTGCGGGCTCCTATGGGTGGGTTGCGGGCTCCTATGGGTGGGTTGTGGGCTCCTATGGGCCAGTTGTGGGCTCCTATAGGTGGGTTGCGGGCTCCTATGGGCCAGCGGTTGTGGCCTCCTATGGGCCGGCGGTTGCGGGCTCCTATGGGCGAGTTGTGGGCTCCTATGGGCGGGTTGCGGGCTCCTATGGGCGGGTTGCGGGCTCCCATGGACCGGTTGCAGGCTCCTATGGGCCGGTTGCGGGCTCCTATGGGCCGGTTGCGGGCTCCTATGGGCCGGTTGCGGGCTCCTACGGGCGGGTTGTGGGCTCCTACAGGCGGGTTGTGGGCTCCTACGGGCCGGTTGCGGGCTCCTACAGGCCAGTTGCGGGCTCCTACGGGTGGGTTGTGGGCTCCTACGGGTGGGTTGTGGGCTCCTACGGGCCGGTTGCGGGCTCCTACAGGCCAGTTGCGGGCTCCTACGGGTGGGTTGTGGGCTCCTACGGGTGGGTTGTGGGCTCCTACGGGCCGGTTGCGGGCTCCTACGGGCCGGTTGCGGGCTCCTATGGGCCGGTTGTGGGCTCCTATGGGTGGGTTGTGGGCTCCTATGAGCGGGTTGTGGGCTCTTATGGGTGGGTTGCGGGTACCTATGGGCAGGTTGTGGGCTCCTATGGGCTGGTTGCGGGTTCCTATTGGCGGGTTGTGGGCTCCTATGGGCGGGTTGTGGGCTCCTATGAGTGGGTTGTGGGCTCCTATGGGTGGGTTGTGGGTTCCTATGGGCGGGTTGTGGGCTCCTATGGGCGGGTTGCGGGCTCCTATGGGCGGGTTGCGGGCTCCTTTGGGCGGGTTACAGGCTCCTATGGGCGGGTTGTGGGCTCCTATGGGCGGGTTGCGGGCTCCTTTGGGCGGGTTACAGGCTCCTATGGGCAGGTTGCCAGCTCCTATGGGTGGGTTGTGGGCTCCTATGGGTGGGTTGCGGGCTCCTATGGGCAGCATGCAACGGGTCTGTGTCCTCTCTGCATCACGGTGGCTTCCCCCATGCAGCTCCTCCCTCCTCCTCCTTGGCGTTCAATAGAATTGCATGTCCTTTCAGCCAATCAGGTAACCGGTGTCAAAACCAGCTTCATGATTGGTCAGGAGGAGGATCAGTGTTACAACAGTGACTATTGATTCGCTATTGTAACACACCTGGGTGGAATCGAAGCGCACTCTCTGTGTCCCGAGCCCACCCTATATTGGCTCTAATCGGTGCTTCTGAAAGGGGCCGGATGCATGGATGGGGGGGGTGGCGATGGACGGGGGGGAGCGGCGCTTGTGCATGCTTAATGGAGGGGTCGGCCCTGCCTTTCACACTGGGGCCGCGACCACGTTAGCACTAAAGCGCTATTCGTTTTAGAAGAAAGAAGGGGTTAAAAGCTCCCGTGTTGCTGCGCTTCCGAATCGCTTTTTTTAGGCACTCTGGAAGCGCTGCCCATTCATTGCAATGGGAAGGGGCATTTTGGGAGCGCTAAATACAACGCTCCCAACAGGCCCCAAAGACGCTGCTTGCAGGACTTTTCCGAACTTACCGCAAGCGCACCACCCGGGTGTGAAAGCCCCCATTGTAATGAATGGGAGGCGGTTTTCAGGGGCCATTTGTAAACTGCCTCAGTGTGAAAGGGGTCTGTTTGTTCACTAAGGTTCTCTAACAAACCTCTGAGGGCTTCACAGAACAGCTGTATTTATACTGAGATTAAATGACACACAGGTGGACTCTATTTACTAATTAGGTGACTTCTGAAGGCAATTGGTTCCACTAGATGTTAGTTAGGGGTATCAGAGTAAAGGGGGCTGAATACAAATGCCCCCCCCCCCCCCCACACTTTTCACATATTTATTTGTATCATTTATCATTTTCCTTCCACTTCACAATTATGTGACACTTTGTGTTGGTCCATCACATAAAATCCCAATAAAATACATTTACGTTTTTGGTTGTAACATGAGAAAATGTGGGGAATTTCAAGGGGTATGAGTACTTTTTCAAGGCACTGTATATAGCTCTGACATATACCGCAGTGCTGTACAGAGATCTCTGAGCCAATCACATCAGTCTCCGTACCAGAGGAGCTTACACTCTAATGTCCCCTCCCCCCACAGTCACATCAGTCTCTGTACCAGAGGAGCTTACACTCTAATGTCCCCTCCCCCCACAGTCACATCAGTCTCTGTACAGAGGAACTTACACTCTAATGTCCCCTCCCCCCACAGTCACATCAGTCTTTGTACAGAGGAGCTTACACTCTAATGTCCCCTCCCCCCACAGTCACATCAGTCTCTGTACAGAGGAGCTTACACTCTAATGTCCCCTCCCCCCACAGTCACATCAGTCTCTGTACAGAGGAGCTTACACTCTAATGTCCCCTCCCCCACAGTCACATCAGTCTCTATACAGAGGAGCTTACACTCTAATGTCCCCTCCCCCACAGTCACATCAGTCTCTGTACAGAGGAGCTTACACTCTAATGTTCCCTCCCCCCACAGTCACATCAGTCTCTGTACAGAGGAGCTTACACTCTAATGTCCCCTCCCCCCACAGTCACATCAGTCTCTGTACAGAGGAGCTTACACTCTAATGTCCCCTCCCCCCACAGTCACATCAGTCTCTATACAGAGGAGCTTACACTCTAATGTCCCCTCCCTCACAGTCACATCAGTCTCTATACAGAGGAGCTTACACTCTAATGTCCCCTCCCCCCACAGTCACATCAGTCTCTGTACAGAGGAGCTTACACTCTAATGTCCCCTCCCCCCACAGTCACATCAGTCTCTGTACCAAAGGACTTCAAATATCTGATGGATATTTATTTCTATCGATATAATTTTGTATCAATATTATTCCTTGAGGGGTCAGTTATATTTCTTGGGAAGAATAAATCTTCAGGATTGTAATATTTCACAAAAAGTTATTTCTGATTGGACTATTTTTTTTCCGAAACTTGCTGATATTTCATGCAGGTATCTGTGGAGTCTCCCTCTAGTGGCCATCTAGATAATCCTCACTTGGGGTTGTCAAATAATAAAGAGAAATACAGCTAATTAGCTTTATTTTATACAAGTTTATTATGGTTTAAGGAATTGGTGTGTATGTAAAAGGAGGGGGGAGGCGGGGGGGGGGGGGGGGTATTAGCATTTGGCTGGGCTTCTTTTGGATAGAATATATTCTCCACACTACAAGTTCAATCACAGAACATTGAGATTTTTAGTAAGGTCACTTCTCCAGCAGGTGGCAGCACAAGAGCTGGAGATATTCTGCACTTCACTATACAGTATGGTAGGATCTGATCATCCTTTTAATCTTAGAATTTAATGAGATTCTTTTGATCTTAATATTTTATGAATTATTTTATCATGCTGATCTTATTAAACAATTGATTATTTTCATTTCTTTTTATTTTATTTTTTGCTTTTATATATTTATAACATGGTTAACATATATTATTTTTTTTATTAACACTACAAAAGCTATATATATAGTATATATGGTGTATTACTATGATATAGTATTCCTACTTCTTGTAACCTTTTCCCTTAACCTTATATCATTGTTAAATTCATTATTATTGTTACTCTTTAGTGTAATTATTATTGTTGGTCTTTATTATCATTCATTTGTAACTCGTTATTTTTAATAATAACATTGTTAGTCTTTTATGTAATTATTATTCTTTCTCTTTATTATCAATACCATCTTAATAAAATCTTTATTATAATTATTATTTTAACTCACTATTATTAATATTGCTTACATATATTAACGTTTATATTGTTAATCTTTATTATAAATAATATTGTCACTCTATATTATCCTTACTATTGAAACTCTTAGTCATAATTATTATTGTTACTCTTTATTATTATTATTACTCTTTATTATGAATATAAATGTAACTAATATATTATCCTTACTATTGAAAATCTTAATCATAGTTATTATTGTTACTCTTTTTTTTTATTATCATTATTATTATTATTATTATTATTATTATTATTACTATTATATATTTTTTTATTCTTATTCTTTATTATCAATATAAGTGTAACTAATATGATTAAGATGGCTACTTAATAATAATAATAATAATAATAAGTAGCCATATTAATTATATTAGTTACAATTATATTGATAATAAAGAATAAGAATTAAAAAAAAATAATAATCATCATTATTATTATATTTTTTTATTCTTATTCTTTATTATCAATGCAATTGTAACTAATATAATTAAGATGGCTACTTATTATTATCAATATTATTAAGTAGCCATCTTAATCATATTAGTTACAATTATATTGATAATAAAGAATAAGAATAAAAAAATATATAATAATAATGATGATTATTATTATATATTTTTTTTATTCTTATTCTTTATTATCAATATAAGTGTATCTAATATGATTAAGATGGCTACTTAATAATATTAATAATAATAAGTAGCCATATTAATTATATTAGTTACAATTATATTGATAAAGAATAATAATAATAATAATAATAATAATAATAATAAATTATATTGATAATAAAGATTATTATTATTATAATCTTTATTATCAATATAATTTATTATTATTATTATTGTTTTCTTTTTTAGAATTATTATTGCTAATCTATATTATTATTATTATTTTTATTATTATTACTCTGTATTATCAATATAGTTGTAACTAATATAATTAATCAGGATAATCTTTATTATTATTATTACTACTACTACTACTATCTTCTTTATTATTGTGTTTTTTGTTGTTGTTATAATTATGGTTGCTACTCTTTATTATTATTATGCATGGGGCCCCATGGTTTCTAATGGCAGCCCTGCCATTACGCACGACAACGCACGACAACACACTAGCCTCGTGTTTGTTCATTTTAAATGGCATCCAATACATATCTGGAATTCGGCTGCTTTACGGAGCAACGCAAATTACCACAACGCATGGCGTGCAATCTGCAAAAAAAAATTTAAAATGCAGCGGGGCTTTTTTCTTGCATGGAGGTGCATTACTGCCCATTCATTTTGAATTGCCCCTCCTAGCTAACCAATTGAATGGCCGGGCCGCGATGATGCATTCGCACTGGAGTCACTATGACGGTATAGCGCTCTCTGCATTTAGGGCACGCTCAGTGCGCCCCGGAATCCTGAATGCAGGTTGCATTGCGCATGTGCAGTGACATCATTAGCTGGAGCCTCCCTAGATCTACTAAACAGTGCAAGTTTAGGAAATATTCACGGAACCTACAAGTGAGACGTATTATGGACTGGCCTGTAGGGACAAGTTAATCAAGAGACTTCACTACCACTTTAGGGTTGGGAACAGAATAAATAAGAACATATATTCTTTTCCAGAAATGTCTAATATTGGCTACATTGTTACTCCAATAGCCGCATTGTCTGAAGTATTGTGTTCAGATTTATTTTTGCTCATTTAGAAGGAACAAAGTACCATCTGGAGATTTTTTAAATGTATCTATTTATATAAAAAAAAGTTCTCAAACATGAATGTTTTATTAGACTATTTTCTGTTTTGAACACATTTTTTTTTTTTATAGGTGGTAAAATACCTCATTGTGGCCACTAGATGGAGCTGGGGAGCCCAGGACATATATACAACTTTGTAACAAGAGATAAAATGTAACAATCCTAGAGATAATTAGCAAATAAATGTAACCAACTGTCATTTCTTTTGCAATGGTTACATTTATTTGTTAAAGTGGTTGTAAAGGCTGAAGGTACATTCTACAAAGGTAAAAAAAACCTCTTCCCCCCCCCCAGCCCCCCTAATTACTCACCTCTCAATCCAGCATTGTGCACAAGAGCATCGGCTGTCCTGGGACTCCTTCTCCTCATTGGCTGATGCAGCAGCCGGAGCCATCGGCTGTCAATCACAGCCAGTGAGCCAATGATGAGAGCATGGGGGGGGGGGATTCTGAGCTGGGCTGCGGCTCTATGTGTCTTATGGATAGGGCTCGGGAGCAAGCATGCACCAAGCCCCCCATAGCAATCGGCTTGCTATTGAGGGCACCGGTCAAGAGGGAGGAGCCAGGAGCACCTTACAGGGGACCTGAGAAGAGAGGGATCGGGGGGGCTGCTCTGTGCGAAACCACTGAAACATAGCAGATTAGTATAGCATGTTTGTAATTTTTTTATTATTAAAAGTGGAACTTTTAATACCATTTTAATTCCCTCTAGCGTTCTCTAGAAATATTACATTGTATCTCTTGTTACACAGACATATGAGATCCTTATGCTCCTCAGCTCCATCTAGCGGCCATAATGAGGTATTTTACTACTGAGGAGCTGCAGTCTCCTCTTATAATTTGTAATAAAAACATCTTTGCCATTCTGAAGCTTCCCTCCAACCACTTTGCAGATTATTTTAAATATACTGTGATTTTGTACTTGCCAAATATGCTGCAAAAATCTCCCTCCACTGAGTCTAGCTGCAGCCATTTTAGCTGTGGGCAGCTGAAGCTGCTGCCTGTTCCCTTCCTGGATTTACACAGACACACAGAGGCACACCTCCAGCTCTGCAGCTCTCATTGGCCCTCTTATGACTCATCCCCCTCCCTTCCTGGCAAACTCTCAGGAGAGTGAGAGAGAGAAAGAGAGAGCTGTGCATGATGTCATAAGCCTAGGCTAATGACCAGACAAGAAACAGGAAGTGGGCCGTATAAGGGATTTACTGGCAGAAAAAAAAATGTTTTACTATCCAAAGTTAAAACAACAACAACAACAAAGAGGACAGAAGATTTAATAGATGGAAAGATGAAAACATGACTGAAGGTTCGCTTTAAAGAATTTTCGTTGAAAAGAGAAAATAGTCCAAAGAGTATTCATGTTTGCCCAATTCGTACTGAAAAAAAAATGCTCATCTAGATATGCTGGATCAGGGGCCTACTGACCAGTTTACTGTCCTCCAGACTTTAGAGGGGCTGCACTGTGCCCAGTGGGAGTAGAAAATGTCCTGGTATCAGTGGGAGGAATAGTGTCCCATCATTGGTGTCAGTGGGGGGAATAGTGCCCCATCATTGGTATCAGTGGGAGGAATAGTGTCCCATCATTGGTATCAGTGGGAGGAATAGTGTTCCATCATTGGTGTCAGTGGGAGGAATAGTGTCCCCTCATTGGTGTCAGTGGGGGGAATAGTGCCCCATCATTGGTATCAGTAGGAGGAATAGTGCCCCATCATTGGTGTCAGTGGGGGGAATAGTGCCCCGTCGTTGGTGTCAGTGGGAGGAATAGTGCCCCCTCGTTGGTGTCAGTGGGAGGAATAGTGTCCCATCATTGGTGTCAGTGGAAGGAATAGTACCCCACCCATCATTGGAGCACAGGTGTGTCAGGAGGAAGGTGTCTCTCTGGAGCTGCTCCAGGTGATCCGTGTGAGAGGGGAGTGGTGGTGAAATCTCTCCCAGCCCTCCTGGCCCCTTTCTGGGGAAGCCATGGAGGCCAGCAGGGCCTCTCCTGCTGGAAGCTCTCAGCCATCTCCTGGGCCATCAGGTAACATACCTACCCCTGTACAAACCATGGCCGGGGATCTCTCTACCCCTGGTGAGGATGAAGGTTCCGGGGCCATCCGGGAGCGAGTGGTGGCCGGGATTAAGGTCCTGAATAAGGAGAGAGACAAGCTCTACAAGCTCAGAGCGGAGCTGAAGCGCCTGAGAAGGCAGCGTGAGGGCTTGCATAGCCAGAGACGTGGGTCCATGGATCCGGAGATCCAGCTGGTCATGGAAGGAAGAGATGGGCCATTTAAAGAAAAGTTTTGCAATGATAAAAGGTTTGCGAGGATGACAAAGATGGAGGTGGAGGAGGAGACCCCCAGTTCAGACCCCCTGCCCCCTCAGGGAGAGGTAAGCAGCCCCATGCCTTCCCAGGACTCAGGAGGCATGCTCAGGGCCATCCAGGTAATGGAGTCTCCTATGCGGGGGGATCAGCTGGCGTTTAATGATGAGGACATAACAGATAATGTGCCTGACAAGGTAAAACCTGTCAAGTCCCATATTGTGGATAAAACAATTTTTGTGCCATTCAACACTGTGACTGATACAGACAATGTGCCCAGTGAGAGTCAGGCTGCTAGTCCTATGTGTAGAAATGCTGTGCCTGCTGATGCTGCAGTACAGCAAAGCTTGCATTTAAAAAATGACATTCCCGCAGAGGAACTACAAGATTCAGCAGAGCCAATTAACCCCCCTTTAGCTGAGTCTAAAGCTGTTTGCCCCACAGCTGCTGAAGACTCTACAGCACAGCTTCAGGAGACAGCTGGTATTGCAGCAGAAACTGTGACTATTCCTGATGGGAATGTGAATGTTTGTGTGACTGATAAAAATCATCCCAGCACCAGTGTGATGAACAATGGTTCCACTTCAAGTGTGATGGACAGTCCTACCAACTCCGTTCAAGCAGTGAATAATAATAGTAATGTACAGACTGCTGTGACTTCAGTGTGGGGCCTTGGCCCTGATAAACCTACATTTGCTCAGGTGGTACGCTCTGCTCCTGGTAGCTCCGCCCCCAAGCGGGGTTTCCCCCTGCAGCCTACCACTTTGGGCACCCCGGGATCTGGTCTTGGGTCTCTGGCTTCTGCTGGGGGTCCGAGAAGAAATGTGGTAATTCTCAAATGGGAAGGTGGTGCAATCCCTCCAGCACGGCGTGCAGTGGTAGATTTGATTTTGGAGATGGGTTTTGGGGCAAATGACCTGTATGCTCTAATACATGTAGCTGGGACACGGGATTATACCATTAGTTTCACCAGGCCAGAGGGTCTTGACCTGTTCTGGGAGCGATATGAGGCTCGGTGCAGGTCAAGACCTGAATGGGAAGGTCTGGCCCCAGTTGCGGTTTCGCAAAGGTCAACGGTGAAAAAGATAACCATCATACTCACCAATAAGAGTGTTCCTACTCGGGACCTAGAGGTCTGGTTAAGGAACTATGGTGAGGTTTTGACTAAGCCCAGCAAAATCCTTGATGAGCGTAACATCTGGACTGGGGGTTGGTCAGTAACAGTCAGGTTGGCCAGGGATGGGAATGTTGTCCGTCACCTGCCCTCCTCAGTTTTTATAGGGAGGGATAGGAAAACTATTTTTTACTATTTTCTACCCTGGTCAGCCGAAGCTGTGTCACCGCTGAGGAGAAAAGGGGCATTTGAGCTCTCCTGTTCAGCCTTGATATGTTCGAGATGATCAGGTGCAACCTGTGCTTGCGCCTTGGCCACCCCTACAGCAGGTGTCCTGAAGCCTGGCACAATATGGCGAAGGAGGTAATTGATGACATGTCAAGGCTGGACAGGATGGAGGGTGAGGCCCCTGGTGTACCATCCTCCTCTGCGGTGACTGACTCCCCTGGTCCTGCTCAGGATCCCTCCCCAGTTCCTGTGGCCACCCCTCCTGTGTCTGTAAGCATTCCTTCTGTATCTGTCTCTGTGTCCCACCAGCCTACTGTACCCTCTCCTCATGTGTCAGAACCTTCCAAGTCTGTGCCCCCCGAGTCAGTTACCCCCCAGGAGTCTACCCCTCCTAAGTCTGATTCAAAGGGAGCACCCCCCCCCCCACCAGGAGTGGTAACATGTACTAAAAAGGTTGCTTCTTCCTCTGTAAAGAAGTCTTGTGGAAAGACTTCACAGAAAAAAGTAAGAGATGAGGGCATCTCTGAAGCTGACCTACAGTACCTGGAGGTGAGAAGGAAGGTTGGGAAGCGGAAGAAGCAGGTGGTGAGGACGGAACAGGCTCCAGTGCCTGTCTCCAATCGATATAGGTCCTCTAACTGGGATATTTCTTCATCTGGAGCTTCTTCGGAGCGAAGTTCTGATTCCGAAATGGAGTTTGAGGCGGCCTCAAGAAAGAGAGAGGCTTCTGGTGATGAGCAGCAGAGGGGAGCTAAGAAGCAATCCACCCAATAACCCAAATGGCGGTTCCCCCTCCGTTAAAAGTGGTGACAATAAATGTCGTCAGCATTAAGTCAGTAAGAGCTCGTTCTATTGCCTTCTTTTTGTTCAGCCAATTAGATGCTGAAATTTTATTTTTGCAAGAGACTAGGCTCACCTCCTTGGCAGATATTCATATGGCCAAGAGAAAGTGGAGATATGGTCCATCTTACTGGTCTCTTGCGGCCGAGCCTTACGGCGGTGTGGCGGTGTTGTTTAAAACCAGCATGGTAACTGTCCAGCGGGTTATTGAGGTGGAGATTGGGAGATGTATGGTCTTAGACGTCCTTGTGGGAGGGCAGGACCTGCGCCTAATTAATGTTTATGGGCCGCACACAAAGTGGGACAGGAAATGCCTTTTTACAAGGATCAAGCCATTTCTTTTTACATGCCGGCAAGTGGTCTTTGGAGGTGACTTTAATACAGTAACTAGGCCCAAGGACAGGAAGGACTTCAAGGACAGGCTGGGATATGATAGCGTTTTTTTAAATAGTATGGTTAGGGATGCTGGTCTTGTGGATGTGCACATTAAGCACCTCCCGGATGACACTGGGTTCACCTTTCATCGAGGTAATAGTCAGAGTAGAATAGATAGGTTTTTTTTTTAAGGAGACCTCTGCTTTCTCACCCCCAGTGGTGCAGGCAGTAGGGTTCTCTGATCACTGTATGCTATCTGTGGTCCTGAATGCTTCAGACGCCCCTCAGAGGGGCAAGGGCATCTGGAGATTAAATTCGACTCTACTCAAGGAAGAACATGTTAGACAATCCTTTGAGGAATTCTTTCAGGCACAGGTGACCATTCTGGACTTTTGTAGCAGCAAGGCTGAGTGGTGGGAGCTGACCAAAAAGAGGATCGCTGGATTCTTCAGGGGCCTAGCCAATAGAAAACAGTTTAATAAATACATGACCTACCAACGTTTACGGAGGAAGCTGGATATTCTTGTCTCGAGAGGAGGAGATCCTGGGGCAATCTCCGAAGTGAAACTCCTTCTCAGGAAGTGTCAATATGACCGGCATGCCTCTTTGGTTCTGGAGAGGGACTATGGGAAGTACCACTCGCCTGACCCTTACCAGAACTGCAAACAAGGTGTAGCTGTTAAAACGGTCGTTGGCCTTAAGGACAGTACAGGTTCCTTGACAAAGTCCAGGTCTGGGATTCTGGAGGTCGTGAGGTCCTTTTATGCTGACCTTCTTGGGAGGAAAGAGCTTGACCGTGACAAGATGGAAAGCTTTTTGGACTCTACTCCAGGTCTAAATGATGAAGATGTCCCATTGATGAATTTGACAGAGGAGATCACAGTTGAAGAGGTGATGAGGGCAATTGAACAGCTTGCCATCAAAAAGTCACCTGGACCGGATGGCTTGACGGCTGAGTTTTACAAGGCTTTTAAGCCTATTCTGGCCCCACATTTGGTAGAGGTTTTTAACAGTTGCCTTGCAGAAGGGGTACTTCCCCCTTCCATGAGGCACTCGGCTGTGATTCTTCTTTCAAAGGGTAAAGATCCTTCGATGATTGAGAATTGGCGCCCCATCAGCCTTCTTAATGTCGATAGAAAGATACTGGCAAAGTTATTTTTCTGGCGCCTATCGTCAGTAGCAGAGTCTTTGCTTTCTCGCCATCAGCACTGTTCGGTCAAGGGTAGAAGCACCTTCACAGCGGTTTTAGCTGTCCGGGATGCCTTGGAGCGATGCAGGGCTGCAGGCTGGGGAAAGTATTTGCTGACATTGGATCAGGCAAAGGCTTTTGATCGTGTTAACCATGAGTACCTGTGGTTGCTCCTTAGTAAGTACGGTCTGCCGGGTGGTTTTGTCGATTGATTGAAAGTCTTGTGTAAGGGGGCAGAAAGCTTTCCTCTTGTTAATGGTTGGGTTGGGCAGTCCTTTGAGGTTGGCTCTGGAGTGCGTCAAGGTTGTCCCCTGAGTCCCCTGCTCTATGTGTTTGCAATCGACCCTTTCATCAGGAGGCTAGAGAGTGGCATGTTGTGTGGGGTGCCAGTGGGGCTCCCGGGTGAGCCGCCTTTGAGGGTTGTTGCCTATGCGGACGATGTGTCGGTGATTGTCACCGGGGCGGATGAAGCAGAGGAGGTGGTCTCTCTGACATCACGGTATTCTGAAGCATCAGGCTCCAAGATCAATCAGGAAAAGACTGAAGTTTTCTGGATGGGAAAGGAAGGTGAGGGGTTTGATCTCCCGGACACCTTTCCAGTGCCCCAGGAAAGAATTAAGATTCTAGGCATTGAATTTGGACCTGGCGATTATGGCCTCAAAAACTGGGAAGGCAGACTGGAAATTGCCAATACTAAGGTGGTCAGCTGGAAGAGATGGAAGTTATCTATGAGGGAAAGGGTTGATCTGATTAAGACTTACCTGATTCCGATCTTCTTGTATGTGAGCTTTGTCTGCATCTTGCCAGTGTCTCTCTATGCTAGGGTCAGTAGTGTGTTCTTCCAGATGTTGTGGGGGAACAGACTGAATCCCATCAAGAGGAATGTCACCTATCTATCCAGGAGGGAGGGTGGCTTAGGTATGGTCAACCCAGTTCTTTTTTTTTCACTGCTTTTTCTCAAGTTTAACATTGGTAATATGCTTACAGGGGAACCTTCTGGATGGGTAGGCATTTTTAGATCTTGGTTTAGGCCTTTTCTGCGACTTTGGGAAGAAGGTGGCCAAGTGAAGAATCTCAGGGGTCATCGTGGTCAGCTACCAGCCTATGTCGCTCCGTGCCTGAAGTTACTACGGCAGTGGCGATTGTCGGCTGAAGATCTCAGATCGGTTCCAAGGAAAGTCCTTATGAGTCGAGTCTTGAGCGAAGTCTTTCATGACCCACTGGCCTTAAGGGATTGCCCAGGCCCAGTTTTGAGGGCAGGGTTAAGACTTATTAATTTGGACAGAGTACCCCCTAAATTTAGGGATCTGGCCTGGTTGTGCTTCCATGGGAGGCACTATGTTAGGGGCAATTTGAAATTCCGCAGTGGGATGGATCGTAGCTGTCCTCGGGAGGAGTGTGCAGGAGAGGAGGAGACTATGGACCATTTTCTGCTTCATTGCCCCTTTAACATAGAGGTGTATAAACAGGTGGGGCGGGCCCTCAGTGTTCCTTTCCTCTCCAGGCTGGGTTATGCTGAGTGGGTGTATGGAGCATTCAATACTGGTGGGGTTTTTTGTTTAGATACACTTTTTCTAGTTAGCCTAGTAGTCCGTTATTTCACTTGGAACGCACGGTGTCAGGTCAGCATTCGGCATAAAATCCTTCCTGTTCAGGTGGTGGTGTATGACATTCTGCATGAGGTGGAGAAGATTCGGGTACTTGAGAGAGACAAGCGGAGTCAGGGGGCTTGGTTGAAGGTGTGGAGGGGTTTCAAGCCCCCCTGACTGCCAGGAGTCTCTTTCCCGGGTGCGGCTGTCTGTCTCTTATCACCCTAGATTATTTTTTGGATTAATTTTTGATAAATGGCTGCGTACATAGGTGATGGGTTGTGCCTCTTAGGCCCTCTCTGCTGCTTTATGTAAATAATTTTGGTAGTGGATTATGTATATATTGTATATATTCTGAACATGGATGTGTATTCCTTGGATTTCTGTTGAAGTTTTGTACTATGGTTTTGTTTTTTACTTTTGTATAAAATTGGTTGCTTGATTCTTTTTAATAAAAGATCAATAGTGCCCCATCATTGGTGTCAGTTGGAGGAATAGTGTCCCATCATTGGTGACTTTAGGAGGAATAGTGCCCCATCATTGGTGTCTTTAGGAGGAATAGTGCCCCATCATTGGTATCAGTTGGAAGAATAGTACCCCATCATTGGTGTCAGTGGAAGGAATAGTGCCCCATCATTGGTGTCAGTGGGAGGAATAGTGTCCCATCATTGGTATCAGTGGAAGGAATAGTGCCCCATCATTGGTATCAGTGGAAGTAATAGTGTCCCATCATTGGTGTCAGTTGGAGGAATAGTGCCCCATCATTGGTGTCAGTTGGAGGAATAGTACCCCATCATTGGTATCAGTGGGAGGAATAGTGTCCCATCATTGGTGTCAGTTGGAGGAATAGTGCCCCATCATTGGTGTCTTTAGGAGGAATAGTGCCCCATCATTGGTGTCTTTAGGAGGAATAGTGCCCCATCATTGGTATCAGTTGGAAGAATAGTACCCCATCATTGGTGTCAGTGGAAGGAATAGTGCCCCATCATTGGTGTCAGTGGGAGGAATAGTGCCCCATCATTGGTATTAGTGGAAGTAATAGTGTCCCATCATTGGTGTCAGTTGGAGGAATAGTGCCCCATCATTGGTGTCAGTTGGAGGAATAGTACCCCATCATTGGTATCAGTGGGAGGAATAGTGTCCCATCATTGGTGTCAGTTGGAGGAATAGTGCCCCATCATTGGTGTCAGTTGGAGGAATAGTGTCCCATCATTGGTGACTTTAGGAGGAATAGTGCCCCATCATTGGTGTCAGTTGGAGGAATAGTGTCCCATCATTGGTGTCAGTGGGAGGAATAGTGTCCCATCATTGGTGTCTTTAGGAGGAATAGTGTCCCATCATTGGTGACTTTAGGAGGAATAGAGCCCCATCATTGGTGACTTTAGGAGGAATAGAGCCCCATCATTGGTGTCTTTCAGAGGAATAGTGCCCCATCATTGGTGTCTTTCAGAGGAATAGTGCCCCATCATTGGTGTCTTTAGGAGGAATAGTGCCCCAGGGGTCAGATAAAGGTAACCAGAGCACCACATCCAGCCCCTGGGCCGCAGTTTGGAGACCCCTGGGCTAGATAAATGCCTATGAAATATTTTTCAGTCATTTTTTCCTCGGCTCAGATAGACCTTTTGTGTCAATCTCGAATTTCAGAAAACAAAGTTGCAAATCTTTAGACCGATTCTTTTCATCCGGTAAACTCTCATGGGCCCCGATGCGTCTTTCACCCCGAGTCACCTTTCCCCGTGATTAATTGTCGTTGAGTGCCGATCTCACAAAGGTGCGATCGTTCCCTCCTCTTCACTTCTCATTGTCACGTTCGTTCTAATGGAATGTTGAAATAGTTTGTTCGCATTCCTCCGAGCTGACACACACATTGTGATTGAAGGATAAATTACCGTCACCATGGGAACATATTTCGGATGAGGCGGTGGGGGCGATGTACAAACAAATCTCCGCGTTCCACGACGCGATCTGCCGAGTCCTCCGTTGGTTGAGATTTTCAGAACTACAGATATAGAAATGAAGCTTCTCTCCACCTAAAATTGGTATTTTCAGTGTTTGGTGGATGGCAGAGATTCCTTATATCTCTCAGGGACTCTGAGCCTGAAGACTCCCGGACTGTGATCCTGATCCTCACCACCTAGGACATCATTAATCTGGAACAATCAGTGAAGTCTGGATCAGGATCAGGGCCGGGACAAGAGGTGGGCAGGAGGGGCGGCTGCCTTGGGCACAGTGGTATTATGTGAGATGGGGGTATTTGTGTTGATTAGAGGAATTTTGGTGCAGCAGGTGGTAAGAATTTTTCTAGAAGGGGAAATATGATTTATGCTAGGAAGGGAGATTTGGGGTGTTTGTGCTAGAAAAAGTGATATGGTAGAGATGGGAGAGTGTTTGCGCTAGGAGGGAGATTTTTTTTTTTTTTTGAGGGGGAAGGGGAAAGTGGGGAAGTAGGGATGGAGGGGAAGGAGGGGAAATTTGCGTGGAGTGGGATTTGTGCTAGGAGGGGGGAGATCTGAGGGGTGAAGGTCTAGGAATTGAGGTGATCTGAGGGATGAATGTGAAGGAATTGAGGTGATCTGAGAGGTGAAGGTATTGAGGTGATCTGAGGGGTGAAGGTGAAGGAATTGAGGTGATCTGAGGGATGAATGTGAAGGAATTGAGGTGATCTGAGGGATGAAGGTGAAGGAATTGAGGTGATCTGAGGGGTGAAGGTGAAGGAATTGGGGTGATGTGAGGGGTGAAGGTATTGAGGTGATCTGAGGGGTGAAGGTGAAGGAATTGAGGTGATCTGAGGGATGAAGGTGAAGGAATTGAGGTGATCTGAGGGATGAAGGTGAAGGAATTGGGTTGATCTGAGGGATGAAGGTGAAGGAATTGGGTTGATCTGAGGGATGAAGGTGAAGGAATTGGGTTGATCTGAGGGGTGAAGGTAAAGGAATTGGGGTGATGTGAGGGATGAAGGTGAAGGAATTGAGGTGATCTGAGGGATGAATGTGAAGGAATTGAGGTGATCTGAGGGGTGAAGGAACTGAGGTGATCTGAGGGGTGAAGGTGAAGGAATTGAGGTGATCTGAGGGATGAAGGTGAAGGAATTGGGTTGATCTGAGGGGTGAAGGTAAAGGAGTTGGGGTGATGTGAGGGTGAAGGTGAAGGAATTGAGGTGATCTGAGGGGTGAAGGTATTAAGGTGATCTGAGGGATAAAGGTGAAGGAATTGAGGTGATCTGAGGTGTGAAGGTGAAGGAATTGAGGTGATCTGAGGGATGAAGGTGAAGGAATTGAGGTGATCTGAGGGGTGAAGGTGAAGGAATTGAGGTGATCTGAGGGGTGAAGGTGAAGGAATTGAGGTGATCTGAGGGATGAAGGTGAAGGAATTGAGGTGATCTGAGGGGTGAAGGTGAAGGAATTGAGGTGATCTGAGGAGTGAAGGAATTGGGGTGATCTAAGGGGTGAAGGTGCAGGAATTGGGGTGATCTGAGGGATGAAGGTGAAGGAATTGAGGTGATCTGAGGGGTGAAGGTGAAGGAATTGAGGTGAACTGAGGGATGAAGGTGAAGGAATTGAGGTGATCTGAGGAGTGAAGGAATTGGGGTGATCTAAGGGGTGAAGGTGCAGGAATTGGGGTGATCTGAGGGGTGAAGGTGAAGGAATTGAGGTGAACTGAGGGATGAAGGTGAAGGAATTGAGGTGAACTGAGGGGTGAAGGTGAAAGAATTGAGGTGATCTGAGGGGTGAAGGTGAAGGAATTGAGGTGATCTGAGGGGTGAAGGTAAAGGAGTTGGGGTGATCTGAGGAGTGAAGGTGAAGGAATTGAGGTGATCTGAGGAGTGAAGGAATTGGGGTGATCTAAGGGGTGAAGGTGCAGGAATTGGGGTGATCTAAGGGGTGAAGGTGAAGGAATTGAGGTGAACTGAGGGATGAAGGTGAAGGAATTGAGGTGATCTGAGGGGTGAAGGTGAAGGAATTGAGGTGATCTGAGGGGTGAAGGTGAAGGAATTGAGGTGAACTGAGGGATGAAGGTGAAGGAATTGAGGTGATCTGAGGAGTGAAGGAATTGGGGTGATCTAAGGGGTGAAGGTGCAGGAATTGGGGTGATCTGAGGGGTGAAGGTGCAGGAATTGGGGTGATCTAAGGGGTGAAGGTGAAGGAATTGAGGTGAACTGAGGGATGAAGGTGAAGGAATTGAGGTGATCTGAGGGGTGAAGGTGAAGGAATTGAGGTGATCTGAGGGGTGAAGGTGAAGGAATTGAGGTGAACTGAGGGATGAAGGTGAAGGAATTGAGGTGATCTGAGGAGTGAAGGAATTGGGGTGATCTAAGGGGTGAAGGTGCAGGAATTGGGGTGATCTGAGGGGTGAAGGTGAAGGAATTGAGGTGAACTGAGGGATGAAGGTGAAGGAATTGAGGTGAACTGAGGGGTGAAGGTGAAGGAATTGAGGTGATCTGAGGGGTGAAGGTGAAGGAATTGAGGTGATCTGAGGGGTGAAGGTGAAGGAATTGAGGTGATCTGAGGGGTGAAGGTAAAGGAGTTGGGGTGATCTGAGGAGTGAAGGTGAAGGAATTGAGGTGATCTGAGGAGTGAAGGAATTGGGGTGATCTAAGGGGTGAAGGTGCAGGAATTGGGGTGATCTAAGGGGTGAAGGTGAAGGAATTGAGGTGAACTGAGGGATGAAGGTGAAGGAATTGAGGTGAACTGAGGGGTGAAGGTGAAGGAATTGAGGTGAACTGAGGGATGAAGGTGAAGGAATTGGGGTGATCTAAGGGGTGAAGGTGCAGGAATTGGGGTGAACTGAATAGTTTCAGTCTATGACACTCCAATGGTCTAGTTCTTGAACGTGGACTCTCTATGTGGCTGGGTTGCGGATATCGGATACGGAGAATCTTTGTATTCCTATAGAAGTTCTCGGCACAAAAGACATTTTCCCTCCATACTTTGTATTTGTAGATCCGCGTTCCGCTGCCCTTGAGGTCCGCCATTGTCAAATCACTCTGGAAACTTCCCCGTAGAGTTTGCTCTATAGAAATTGTTTTGCAATGCTATCATGGTGCTCTAAAGGAGATATTTAATACAATCTTACAAGTTAATTTCTTGCCATAATGGAGATACGGTCTTCTCGACCTTGACAAGAGGAAGATGAAAACACAAAAGTCAGCGAGACTCCGCAACACAAAAACGGAAAACAGTTCCCAGAGTCACCGGAGAGGACAACAAACAGGAACTCAAATCTCTCTTCACTTTGGTAAAAGGAGAAGAAATCTGTGGAATGGTGTTCTGGTCTGCAGGGAGAGGACAACCCGCTATGGTCCCAGTCAGTGAATTTTGATGATCAGTCTGCTGCAGGAAGGAGGAAGCATTTCCTCAGTCTCCCCTCCCCCCAGTGATCAGACTGTACATTGTAACTTTGTAGAAGGAGGAGGAGTCATTTCCTCAGTCTCCCTTCCCCCAGTGATCAGAATGTAGGAAATGAGGAAATGCTTCCTCCTGCCTGCAGCAGACTGATTGGGAATCGGGTTCTCCTCTCTCTGCAGACCAGAACATTCCGCGGCTTTCTTCTCCTTTGGGTGGAGCCTGCTGGGCCCCTCCAACTCTGCTATCTATCCTTGTGCAGGGGGACTGGTCTTGTCTCCGCCCTTCCTGTAGTTTTCTGTAGTGGGTGGAGCCTGCTGGGTCCCTCCCACAGCTCTGCACAGGCTATGTACGGCACAGTGATGATGTCACTGCTACTATTACATGGTAATATCTGGGTTTGCAAAGTCATTTGTCGCCCACGGTGTGGATTTCTATTCTTTGCAGCTATTGAGGAATATATTGAAATCAAAGGTTTTTGTGGCCGGAGTTCAGCTTTAAATAAGGAATAAAATGATATGTCAGCGGCGGCGGTGTCTCACCCTGAAGACGTCAGTAATTCTTCTCTGTTGTTGGGATCAGTGGGGTGTGGAGATCACTGCAACCCCATATAATATCTGCTGTCAGGTTCAGCGGAGGAATAACGGGCATATGATGACTTTCGGGTGAATGACTTATGAAATGTGTCTGGATCTGCAGACTATGAGAAGGAGAGAGCACCGGGAGCCGAATGCCCACAGACTTCACATTTCACACTCACTATTATTTTAAAGCTGAAGTTTATTCTATTTACATTTTTGCTCCCCTCCATCATATCCTTTACATTGCAAGGACAAGGTCCTGGAACAACAACAGTATTTACAGGACAGAAGCAGGTAAGTATCTGCAGATTCCTTCCTGCTTCTGTCCTGTAGATACTGAGGTTGTTCCAGGACACGCAGAAAGGAGTATTGTATGAAGAAACAGGCAACCCCTGTAAATGTGCGCCCCCTAAGGACAGCGCTGTTGCCTGATTTACTTCCAGTCTGGGGAAACCATTGTCACCCCATGTTTGCCACTTAAAGGGATATAGACCAGCGATCTCCTCTATGATAAAAATCTTCCCCATGTTGGACAGCAGTCATGTGATGTCTTCTCTATTATCAGGGACAGTCTCAGTCCTCACATCGCCTAAATGAGAACTCTCCTCGCTAAATTTTACCCTAATTGAGCCTCACATTGGGCACCAGAAATCTCATATACCAGAAAGGGGTTCCGATTTTACCCCTACTGAGCCTCACAATGGGCACCAGACAGGGGTTCCGATTTTACCCCCACTGAGCCTCACATTGGGTACCAGACAAGGGTTCTGATTTTACCCCCACTGAACCTCACATTGGGCACTAGACGGGGGTTCTGATTTTACCCCCACTGAACCTCACATTGGGCACTAGACAGGGATTCTAAATTTTACCCTAATTGAGCCTCACATTGGGCACCAGAAATCTCATATACCAGAAAGGGGTTCCGATTTTACCCCCACTGAGCTTCACATTGGGCACCAGACAAGGGTTCTGATTTTACCCCATTGAGCCTCACATTGTATATCAGACAGGGGTTCTGATTTTACCCCATTGAGCCTCACATTGTATATCAGACAGGGGTTCTGATTTTACCCCATTGAGCCTCACATTGGGCACCAGACAGGGGTTCTAAAGTTTACCCCCATTGAGCCTCACATTGGGCACCAGACAGGGGTTCTGATTTTACCCCCACTGAGCCTTACATTGGGCACTGTACGGGGGTTCTGATTTTACCCCCACTGAACCTCACATTGGGCACTAGACAAGGGTTCTGATTTTACCCCATTGAGCCTCACATTGGGCACCAGACAGGGGTTCTAAAGTTTACCCCCATTGAGCCTCACATTGGGCACCAGACAGGGGTTCTGATTTTACCCCCACTGAGCCTTACATTGGGCACTATACGGGGGTTCTGATTTTACCCCCACTGAACCTCACATTGGGCACTAGACAGGGATTCTAAATTTCACCCTAATTTAACCTCATATTTGGGCACCAGAAATCTCTCATATACCAGAAAGGGGTTCCGATTTTACCCCCAATGAGCTCACATTGGGCACCAGACAAGGGTTCTGATTTTACCCCATTGAGCCTCACATTGGGCACCAGACAGGGGTTCTGATTTTACCCCCACTGAGCCTCACATTGGGCACCAGACAGGGGTTCTGATTTTACCCCCACTGAGCCTCACATTGGGCACCAGACAGGGGTTCTGATTTTACCCCATTGCCCCATTGAGCCTCACTTTGGGCACCAGACAGGGGTTCTGATTTTACCCCCACTGAGCCTCACATTGGGCACCAGACAGGGGTTCTGATTTTACCCCATTGAGCCTCACATTGGGCACCAGACAGGGGTTCTGATTTCACCCCCATTGAGCCTCACATTGGGCACCAGACAGGGGTTCTGATTTCACCCCCATTGAGCCTCACATTGGGCACCAGACAGGGGTTCTGATTTCACCCTCATTGAGCCTCACATTGGGCACCAGACAGGGGGTTTACATTTTACCCCATTGAGCCTCACATTGTATATCATACAGAAGTTCTGATTTTACCCCATTGAGCCTCACATTGGGCACCAGATAGGGCTTCTGATGTTACCCCCACTGAGCCTCACTTTGGGCACCAGACAGGGGTTCTAAATTTTCCCCCCACTGAGCCTCACATTGGGCACCAGACAGGGGTTCTAAATTTTACCCCCACTGAGCCTCACATTGGGCACCAGACAGAAGTTCTGATTTCACCCCCACTGAGCCTCACATTGGGCACCAGAAATCTCTCATATGCCAGTCAGGGGTTCTGATTTCACCCACTCTATCTATTGAAAAGTTAAAAAAGGTTTTGGCCGGACACAACTATTTATTCCACTGGTGGATCTGAAATGGTTAAACACGGCCCATCACAACGCAGAGAGCCGCAGTCAATGGTGACGCTCTCTCGTATTTTATGCGCCGCTTTCCGCTCTTTAAAGCCGCTTCACGGGGCAATTGAAATTCTTCACCAGAACCGACGGCACGCTTTAATCTGTGTGCCGTGTTTATTTTTTTGATTTTTTTTTAATAATATTTTTTCTGCACTGTTCCGCTTTTACAATAACATCGGTTTCGCTCACAAACATGAAATTACTTCTTTTATCAAAGCCGCGGCTGTCGAGGAGAAGCGCCCTCCCAGCCGATCGCCAGATCCGGCCTTTAATGCGGGCCGCTTCGATAACAATATCAATTATGATTTTCTGGGGAATACATTGTGGGAGACGTCCACCAAGAAAAAGATTCTGTCGTAAGAAGGAAACTCTGCGGCGGGAAGTGCTAATGGTGTCAATGGAGTAGCTGCAGTGTGTGTGCGTTTATTTAACCTCTTGCCGCCCAAAAACGCATATGTGGGGGGGGGGGGGGAGGGGGGAGCGTGTGGGCTTTAACGTACATATTCATCCATAGATGGCCAAGGCTTTTGTTCTGGTAAAGCACTCGCTGCGCGCTCCGAGAACAGTGACCGAGCTGTCATAGACAGTTCTCAATCTCTACTCGTGATCAGTGTCCGGCAGGATAGGCTTTCATTCATGTGATCACTATAACAGCCAATCACAGTGGTCATGTGATCAGGAAGACTGTCCGCCCTTCAAGAATAAAGAACCACCTAAAGGCACTCTAGGGCTGGGTGGGAAGAGGTTAGAGACCAATGCTGTGCCCATTATTGAGGGGTTCCCACCATCTCTGTGCTGAGTTCCCGGGTCTGTACACCTGCTGTGCCCATTATGAGGGGTTCCCACCATCTCTGTGCTGAGTTCCCGGGTCTGTACACCTGCTGTGCCCATTATGAGAGGTTCCCACCATCCCTGTGCTGAGTTCCCGGGTCTGTACACCCGCTGTGCCCATTATGAGGGGTTCCCACTATCCCTGTGCTGAGTTCCCGGGTCTGTACACCTGCTGTGCCCATTATGAGGGGTTCCCACCATCCCTGTGCTGAGTTCCCGGGTCTGTACACCCGCTGTGCCCATTATGAGAGGTTCCCACCATCCCTGTGCTGAGCTCCTGGGTCTTTATACCCGCTGTGCCCATTATGAGGGGTTCCCACCATCCCTGTACACCCGCAGTGCCCATTATGAGGGGTTCCCACCATCCCTGTACACCCGCAGTGCCCATTATGAGGGGTTCTCACCATCCCTGTGCTGAGTTCCCGGGTCTGTACACCCGCTGTGCCCATTATGAGGGGTTCCCACCATCCCTGTGCTGAGTTCCCGGGTCTGTATACCCGCTGTGCCCATTATGAGGAGTTCCTACCATCCCTGTGCTGAGCTCCTGGGTCTTTATACCCGCTGTGCCCATTATGAGGGGTTCCCACCATCCCTGTACACCCGCAGTGCCCATTATGAGGGGTTCCCACCATCCCTGTGCTGAGTTCCCGGATCTGTACACCTGCTGTGCCCATTATGAGGGGTTCCCACCATCCCTGTGCTGAGTTCCTGGGTCTGTACACCCGCTGTGCCCATTATGAGGGGTTCCCACCATCCCTGTGCTGAGTTCCTGGGTCTGTACACCCGCTGTGCCCATTATGAGGGGTTCCCACCATCCCTGTGCTGAGTTCCTGGGTCTGTACACCCGCTGTGCCCATTATGAGGGGTTCCCACCATCCCTGTGCTGAGTTCCCGGGTCTGTACACCCGCTGTGCCCATTATGAGGGGTTCTCACCATCCCTGTGCTGAGTTCCCGGGTCTGTACACCCGCTGTGCCCATTATGAGGGGTTCCCACCATCCCTGTGCTGAGTTCCCGGGTCTGTATACCCGCTGTGCCCATTATGAGGGGTTCTCACCATCCCTGTGCTGAGTTCCCAGGTCTGTACACCCGCTGTGCCCATTATGAGGGGTTCTCACCATCCCTGTGCTGAGTTCCCGGGTCTGTACACCCGCTCTGCCCATTATGAGGGGTTCCCACCATCCCTGTGCTGAGTTCCCGGATCTGTACACCTGCTGTGCCCATTATGAGGGGTTCCCACCATCCCTGTGCTGAGTTCCCGGGTCTGTACACCCGCTGTGCCCATTATGAGGAGTTCCCACCATCCCTGTGCTGAGTTCCCGGGTCTGTACACCCGCTGTGCCCATTATGAGGAGTTCCCACCATCCCTGTGCTGAGTTCCCGGGTCTGTACACCCGCTGTGCCCATTATGAGGGGTTCCCACATCCCTGTGCTGAGTTCCCGGGTCTGTATACCCGCTGTGCCCATTATGAGGGGTTCCCACCATCCCTGTGCTGAGTTCTCAGGTCTGTACACCCGCTGTGCCCATTATGAGGGGTTCCCACCATCCCTGTGCTGAGTTCCCGGATCTGTACACCTGCTGTGCCCATTATGAGAGGTTCCCACCATCCCTGTGCTGAGTTCCCGGATCTGTACACCTGCTGTGCCCATTATGAGGGGTTCCCACCATCCCTGTGCTGAGTTCCCGGGTCTGTACACCCGCTGTGCCCATTATGAGGAGTTCCCACCATCCCTGTGCTGAGTTCCCGGGTCTGTACACCCGCTGTGCCCATTATGAGGAGTTCCCACCATCCCTGTGCTGAGTTCCCGGGTCTGTACACCCGCTGTGCCCATTATGAGGAGTTCCCACCATCCCTGTGCTGAGTTCCCGGGTCTGTACACCCGCTGTGCCCATTATGAGGGGTTCCCACATCCCTGTGCTGAGTTCCCGGGTCTGTATACCCGCTGTGCCCATTATGAGGGGTTCCCACCATCCCTGTGCTGAGTTCTCAGGTCTGTACACCCGCTGTGCCCATTATGAGGGGTTCCCACCATCCCTGTGCTGAGTTCCCGGGTCTGTACACCTGCTGTGCCCATTATGAGGGGTTCTCACCATCCCTGTGCTGAGTTCCCGGGTCTGTATACCCGCTGTGCTCATTATGAGGGGTTCTCACCATCCCTGTGCTGAGTTCCCGAGTCTGTATACCCGCTGTGCCCATTATGAGGGGTTCTCACCATCCCTGTGCTGAGTTCCCGGGTCTGTACACCCGCTGTGCCCATTATGAGGAGTTCCCACCATCCCTGTGCTGAGCTCCCGGGTCTGTACACCCGCTGTGCCCATTATGAGGGGTTCCCACCATCCCTGTGCTGAGTTCCCGAGTCTGTACACCCGCTGTGCCCATTATGAGGGGTTCCCACCATCCCTGTGCTGAGTTCCCGGGTCTGTACACCCGCTGTGCCCATTATGAGGGGTTCCCACAACTGACGGAGAGTAGAGGAGAAGAGGAGACTAGGGAGCTGATAAATAAAACGAATGTTCCTCGACCTAAAGGAGCATTTAACTCTTGCAGTACAGAGTCAGCCCTCATTATTCCTTTCTGCAGAGATGGGCTTGAAGTGTGACATTTGCTCTACTAATACAAATGTTAAGAAGTGAAAACTTTGGTGAAGGGTCTCTTTGAGGGATATACAATGTAACCACTGATAGTTCAGCTTCCTTCCAGGACACTTTACCATTTCTCATTCCAGCATTAGGTGAAAGTTCTGCCAGCTGATGAGGCGGATTCTTCCTCCGGATTGGGATTTGTAGAAATGGAGTTTGGCTTTGGTGGAGACATCAGGACTCCTCAGTAGCTGGATTTGGTAGAAGTTTCTAATTTGGTTCAGCTTTCTAATTAAGGGGCGGGGTTACCTGGTCACAGGTGAGATATAACTGGCTCAGCTCCCAGTTCAGAGAGTACATACTGGGAACTGGATGGGAGGTGCTAGAGTTACCCCAGAGCCGTTGTTGTAATAGAATGATTGGAAATATGTGATTGAAGGTTTAGCTCAGTGCAGAACATGAATGGTATGTACTAATGGAGCAAGACTCCCAGGATAAATACTGCTGTGGTCAGAGATTGGGGGGTGTGCTGCGAGGTTCGGGGGGGTTTGACAATGTATCCCTTGATTTGTGTTTTTGTGTATCTCAAGGTTCAATGGTGTTGGTAATGTACTCCAAGCATAAGTATTGAGGCGGTTTTACTTTACTTTTTAACCACTTCAGCCCTGGTAGGATTTATCCCCTTAATGACCAGGCCATTTTTTACGATACAGCACTGCGTTATTTTAGCTGATCGCATGGTCGCGTGACGCTGTACCCAAATAAAATGTGTGGGGTTTATTATTATTATTTATTTATATATATTATATTTCCACCCCCCCCCCTACAAATAGAGCTTTCTACTGGTGTTATTTGATCACCACCTGGGGTGTTTTTTTTTTTTTTGCGCAATAAAACAAGGCTGACAAAAAAATGACTTTTTATGTTCTGCTATAAAACATACCAAAAAAAAATTAAACCATTTATCAATTTTAGGCCATTTGTATTCTGCTACATATTTTTAGTAACCCCCCCCCACAATAAGTGTGTATTGATTGGCTTGCGCAAAAGTTTTATAGTATCTCCGAAATGGGGGCTAGATTTATGCCATTTTTATTTTCTTATTTCTAGTAATGGTGGTGGTCTGTGGAGAAGGGGGGAAAAAAATTTTTTTTTTTTTTTCGGTACTGTGACATTGCAGGCGCCGCGGATGGCTCGGACCCCTAACTTGACATTTTTTACTTTTGTGTGGGGGGTTTTTTGTTTTGTTTTTTTTTTTTTTTTGGAACCCGTGCCATAAATATGCACTGACATTGTACTAATGGCACTGGCAAGGGGTTAACATCAGGGGGGATTAAATGTGTTCCCTGGGTGTGTTTATTAACTGGGGGGGGGGGAGGGAGGGCGGGCTGCCTGGGAGAACACACAGATCCATTTTCCTTCATAGCCGAAAGACAGATCTCTGTCACCCCCCTGACAGAACGGTGATCTGCCTTGTTTACTCTGCGTGTCAAACAATCGTGGGTGGACATTGAGTCGGCCAGACATGCTGATTGGCTCCCCCTGCTGGCCAATCGGTGCGCGCCCACAGATCGCCGTGTATGAGCTTGACGTACATTCATGGCGATTCGCGCAGCCGAGCCAACCTGCCGCTGTATAACTTCGGTGGTTGGCCGGCAAGCAGTTAACCCATCTACTGTACAAATGTTGTTGTAGTTTAGGGCTATAAAGTACCTTTTCTGTGTCTGCAGATGACCCCAAGCTGTGTTGTTCAATACAGTCCTAGCAGATTGTCTCCAACTTACCAGCGCAAAGCAATGTATCATATTAGCTGGGCAAGTAGATGGCAAATGAGGTTTGTTTTATAAAGGCTCTGTGGTATTGGTGTTGTACCCTGAGCTTAGGCAGTATGAGGTACAGTGGTGTTGGTGTACCTCCCCGAGGTTGGAGGTGTTGGCAGTGTACTTCAAGGTTCAGTATTGGGTCTGTTTTTTATTAAACTATTTTATCAACATTCTAATTTGGGGATATATAGTACAGACCCAATGCTAAACGTTGCACCACACCATCAACACCACTAAACCTGGAGGTATACAACCTTGCGGTACACTGGCTGCACCACAACCTTGGGAGGTACACGATCTTCCACACCACCAAACCTTAAGGCAGGCCACTGTAGCAAAGTCCCGGGCCCCTGAGGCCTAATGCTGACCCTCAGAGTTGGGGTCAGCTGACATCCTTCAGTGTAGAGTGGGTTACAAAGCATGGTGGGTGGCCAGACACTTTGTTCCTTTAAAGACAAATTTTTTTTTTTTTTTTTTTAACATACTGTGGGGGGGGGGGGGAGGGTTAGGGCCAGGACACCCTTAGGTAGACTCAATGAGAATTTGTCAGACTGCAGGACTTCTATAGGTAGACAGCTATACAGATGAATGCCTCCAGCCGGACACCACTTCTGTATAGGTAGGACTGCTGTCTCCTATGGCAACAATCTTGTAGCCGTTACTAACGGCAATTGTATTCAACTATTGGCAACACAAACAGTTCTCTTTTACTCCATCGCTCGCTATGGATCTTCACTCAATGAACTACCAGTCTTTCACTAGCCACTGGATCCCCTGAGCTCTTCCACATTTAGTACTCGGTATCTTCCTCAAGCTTCACCCCCGCTGGGTCCTGGCTTGGATACTCTTCAATCGTCGCCCCCGCAGACACACTAGGTCCCTGGCTTGGCCCTCACTGATGCTCGGCAACCGTCACCTCTGCTGTCCTGGTTCTTGGCACTTTCTGAGGTTTTCCCAGTTCTTCACCGTCCCCGGCTGGTGAGAAGTCTGCTCTTGAACTGTGCTCAGCTTACTCGCTGTGGTCTCCGGTAATAAGGTGGATGGTCCCTTAATGGCGACAACTTCCCCTCTACCTCCGACCACAACTGGTTCCCCCCAGCAGGCAGAACTGTTACTTCTGGTTGGACTACAAGCCCGCAGTCCCAACCCTGCACTGCTTCTCCTGCTTCTGGATAGGCCCTCAGACAGCCTAGCAGCCAGATGTCCCCGGGATAGGCCTCAGGCTTCCGGCCTAGCAGCCCAGGGCAATAAAACGCACGTCCACCCAGACAGCCGTCCAGGGGGCACAGAACCCCAATTGCCTGACTCCACCCAAATATATAGGTTCTCCCAGCAGGCCAAGGGACCAAACAAAATCCCTGCCCATTGGCTGAGATACCCCATTCATTCATAATCTGTCCTTGCAATGCCCTTCTCTTATCCAATATCACCAGCTGTAATGCCACCGAGTGACAGACCAGAGAAGTGCAGCAATTACAGAATTGAGGGGAATCAATTGATCTAACAATTGGCCAAGGTAACTATCGCCTGGCAACTAAATTTGATAGCAGCCCTGCCTAAACATTGGGGTTCTACGCTACTAAACCTTCATCAAGCTTAAACCTCGTTACCCATCTAGTTACCGAAACCAAAACCATACACATTGAAGTGTGCTGGTAAGTTGGAGACAACCTGTAAGGACTGTATTGAACTACACAGCTTGGTTCCCCCCCCCCCCCCCCCCAAGGTTGTGCACCCTGAGGTTCTGGTGGTACTTTCCAAGATTCAGTATTGGGCCTGTTTAAGGATTTATGAATGAGTTTGGAATCAAAAGTACCATTTTCAGTGTTTGCTGATGACACAAAGCTAGTTCAATAACCTCCTTTATAGGATGACATTCTAGGAGGAGAGCAACTGGGGGAGTCAATGAATTGGAAGGATCTGGTTGACCATAGACTTATGCTGGCCATACACTAATCAAAAACTCGGCTGAACCCATTTTCGAAAATCGAACATTTGGCCGTGAGCGTAAATGATAGTGCCATCATATAATGATCGATAAATCGTTCAGTGGACAAAAATGAATGCTTTTTTTTTTTTTTTTTTTCCATCATATACCTAGTGTAAACAGTTCAGATGGAAAACGGAAACGCATAAAACTTTCAATTTATTGTTCGTTCAGCAGAAAATTTCCAAACTTGTCCTTTGTTTTTTCGGCTCAAACGTCCCAAACGATTATCGCTTTTTGTGCCCATTAACTGGCCGAAAAATAAACAAACTGTCTAAATGACCGAATTTCGTACTTTTTTTTTTTTTGTATAGTGTATGGCCAGCATAAAAGTGGTAAACCCAAAAGCAATCGCTTCTATTGCAGCTTACTAATTTTTAGATGTGATGGCTGCATTCTTTTTATTTTTCATCTGGTGATCCAGCCAGTCTCCAGCAGGTGTATCGGTGAGAAACCATTTATCACTGACAGGAGCGCTTACAATGATCAGATTTTATTCATGTAAAACTGCTGTTTTGGCTTCTGTGTGTTAGTGTATTTAAATCTGCTAATCCATCTGACACTCCCCTCTCCCCAGGCTGACAATGCTGCTGTCCAAAGGCACTCCTGCATCCAGAGTGGGGGAGCGCTCTAATACAGGAGGTGTTACTGGCCAGATCACCAAGTGAAAATGGAGGGAGGGGGGCACACACGCTAAAACGAGTGCAGCCACCACATCTAATCGGTAAGCTGCCATATTACTTTTTTTTGGGGGGGGGGGGACTGGGTACATTTCTAAATGTGCTGGACAGACATGGCGGCTGGATTTTCTTCTTCTTTTTTTTTTTTTTTTTTTTTTTTTTTTTTTGGAAATGACACCAGAGGTCCAAGGCAGCCATTCTCAACTGGGGTTCCTGGAGCTATGGTTGAGTGACCTCCCACCCGAAGATACCTGCTTAGTTCCAGGGCCAATTTTGCAAAGACAGCAGCATGACACTAATTATCTTTTTAGCAATTTTGTAAGGGGGGGGGGGGGGGATTCTTTCCCCTGAACCTTGCTGAGCAAGATTAAGCAGGGGTTTCCGAGACCTGAATTATTTCAATGGTTCCTCTGGGGTAAAAGGCTTCAGGAAGGCTTTTTATGGTGGAGCAAATTGGACAATGCTTAACCTTTCCCTTCCCCTGGATTAGCTGTGGTTATAGGGTGCTGTATGTAGATGTTCTCCCCATTATTTATTTTTTTTTCTGTCTGGTTGAGCTAGACAGACTTAGGATTTGTGTGGTGTGGGGGTTTATTATCTTTATTTTGCCCCAATATTACTATGTACCCTTCTACCTCAAAGATCAGTGAGAAGACCTTGCCATTATACAAAGCTGTGTGTGTGTTTTCTGTGTGTGTGTTTTTTGTGTGTGTGTGTGTGTTTTTTGTGTGTGTGTGTGTGTTTTTTGTGTGTGTTTTTTGTGTGTGTTTTTTGTGTGTGTTTTTTGTGTGTGTGTGTGTGTGTTTTTTGTGTGTGTTTTTTGTGTGTGTGTGTGTTTTGTGTGTGTGTGTGTGTGTTTTGTGTGTGTGTGTGTGTGTGTGTGTTTTTTGTGTGTGTGTGTGTTTTTTGTGTGTGTGTGTGTTTTGTGTGTGTGTGTGTGTTTTTTGTGTGTGTGTGTGTGTGTGTGTGTTTTTGTGTGTGTTTTTCTTTAGACCTGAAGACAGCCTTTCCTGACATCCTTTTGGGTTGTGGAGCTCTGGAAACAGCACAGTTTGTGTTGCAACTTCATGGAGATCATCTGACCAGTTAAACACCTCCTCAAGCATTCCATCATGGGGTAAAGAATGGAACTGGGCACAGCAAGCAATCAGCCAACACTCAGAACGTGGTGAAGCCACTACTCAAGGCCACAATCTGTCGGTGTGAGTACAGGTTCCAGATGAATGGAAGGTATCTCTGCTTCCAATATGTCACTTACCTGTGCCTTGTTCCTGTGCTGAGTCTTGCACAAGGCCTCAGGTCTACAGTCAATTAGAGGCCAACTTCAGCCCTAAAGGTCTTGTGTACATGTTTCTTTCTACAGTTCTCAGTGCCTCCTACCCTGTTTCCCCGAAAATAAGACCTAGCCTGATTGTCAGTGATGGCTGCAATATGAGCCCTACCCTGTTTCCCCAAAAATAAGCCCTACCCTGAAAATAAGACCTACAAGGACTTTAACTAGGGCTTATTTAGGGGGTAGGGCTTATATTGCAGCCATCACTGAGGATCACGCTAGGTCTTATTTTCGGGGAAACTGTGTACGTAGTCCAAGTGAGCCTCCAGTGTGCCCTATGTACTCCTAGTGAGCACCTCTGTGCTCCTGAGACTTCAGCACCTCTGTTCACAGAAACCCATTGTGAGTGACCACTACTGCTCCTGTCAGCTTGGCACCCCAGTAATTTTAAATGACTTCTCCAGTGCATTCCCAGCAGTTCCTTTAGTCTTGACGGTTTTTAACGAGCCAGGTTCGGCTCACTTGACCCCTTCATGCCCTTTCACTCGACAGGACAATCTACAAGGCTTCTACAGCTCCTGTGTTCCCAGCGCCCAAGTGCTGCAAGGGACTCGCCATGGCTCCTGTGATGAGGGTACCCCTGTGCTACAAAGGAACCTTCACTACTGCCCCCTGTGATCTTGGCATCCCCGTGCTTTTTAAAGACTTGCCATCGCTCCTGTACATTCCCAGAGGTTCCTTGGTCCTTGCAGTATCCAGTCAGCTGCAGGCCACAAACACTCAAATGAAGGCTACACCTTGGGAGCTGTCCAGCAGCAAAGCTCACCGCTCTTGTTGGGGTGGTCTGTTGAATACCAGTCATTCCTTAGACTGCCTCAAAGTCGCCTTTGCCAAATGTGCAACCACCAGGATCCACCAGCACTATCTCCACTTCCACTGTCATTCTTTGTCCCCTAGTTTGTATCCACCAGACCCCTGAGCTTTTGCTGCCAGTGAGTAGGGACCCCTGTCCAGAACAGTTTGCTTGAACCATGACCTGAAGAAATTGTCACTTGTAGATTCCAGCAGAGATCTCCTACGTAGGCTGGATGCCCGTGAACCCAACTGGATTCAGGTCAGTTGTCGCCTTCATGCCCTTACACATGGTTGAACTACAGATTTCTCTTCTGGGTCCGATGTGGCCTTCTCTCCAGTGCAGCCATCTGGTTCATCGGCACCCTCCATGCTTCTGGGGGAGGCGAGAACATCTTGCCAACATCCAGCATCTCAAGCAGCACCTAAGGTGGTAAAGGCTGGCATTGGCAACCTCAAAACTGTGCTGACTGTCAACATTCAAGAAGGGTCTGCCTCTCCCAAGTCCACAATCTGCCTGTGTCTCAGCACAGGAGCCAGTCGGAGCCTTTTCCCCCAACGTGTCACAAGCAATGATGTATAACTGCTTCATCCGAGTACTGCAACCAGCCAATCAAAGGAGGCTTTAAAGGGGTTAGCACACCTGATGCTCAGCATTTGTACACTAGCTGTGAGGCCCACTATGTCACAGATCTGCAGCTTTGCAACTAGAGGAGACAGATCTGTAGCAAAGACCCACAGGTAGGTATGCTAGTACATGTAGTTTCATGGCTTTAACTTGTAAGATTCTGGTTATCTCACAAGACTTGTGTTCAAGACTGGTTATGCACTGACTGTTTTAGTTGGCTACACACCCAGCCAGGACATCTCATTCTGTTTAAGCTGGGTGCATTGCCTCACTTTAGACTTATTTATTTTATTTTTTTGTGCCAAGTCCTCAATTTTACAGCCTCCTGGGCCCCTCTGAGTGAACTGATGGGCCCCAGGATTATGATTTAAGCAGGAAAGCTAGAGAACCGGGAGAAGCATAATTTAAGTTCCTACGCTTTTGGATTTCTGAAACCTACGGCTGCTGGCCAGCCCCCACCCCCCTTAAAGTGATGGGGCCCAGGCTTTTACAGGAGGCCTGGTGGTGCCCCTTTTCAGCTGCCCTATATTCCTAGTGTTCTTTATGAAAAACTTCTAGTGACCCTGATATTCTAGTTCTCTTGCAGCTAGCATTCCCCCCCCTTTATTCCCAATGTCTGTTTGCAAGCATCTGCCAGTGTGATTCCCCTACTTCCAGTGTCTTCAGCCTGTCCCCAGTGACACTGTGGTCCTACTTGACACTTGTATCCTTGCACCTGTTGTGTCCTTTCAGCATTTTGGTGTCCTTGTGCCTCTGTCTCTTTCATCTCCTTTTTTTTTTTTTTTTTTTTTTTTTTGCCAGCTTTCAGCCTTCCTGCACCTCTGTGATTTTCTTTATTCCACCTGTTGGCATCACCTGTGTCTGAAGTCTGCTTCGGTGTCCCCAGGGTGTTTCTAGTCTCCTGCTTGGTGTCCCTCTATTCCTGCTCATAGACTCCAGTTTGTTTTGCATTCACTTCTAGTTGTCCTGTGTCTCCTCCAACATGCTTCTATGAACACTTGCCAGCTTGGGGCTGTACCTGTTGTCCTGTGATTCCCTGTGCACCAGTACTGGAAGTGATTCTTACCTGCTCATCAGCCCTTATTTCTCAGTAGCTGCCTGCTCGGGTAGGTGAGGACCGCAACCTGGGAATCGCCTGCAGTGCAACCCATCTCCACCATCAGGAGCTCTGGAGAAGACCAGGTGGTTCCTTAGACTCTGCGCCTCGGCCCTTCAGAGGGCCCTCCCTTCCATTGTGCAGGAAGATTGGGTTATTCCCAGATAATATCACAAAGTATCCTTCCTGTCCTGGAATCCTCAGGGACCCACTTCATGTATCTCATACATATCCTTTGTTCTGTAAGCTCCACATTCTACTACTAGAAGATACTTGTCTGCCTGTGAACCCTGCTCCCCCCGGTGCAGTAAGTGTTTCTTGCCAGTTTTCTGTATCTTGGATGCCTGTAAGTCAAGCACCCCATTGCTCCAGCAATCTACAACCATTCCTGTGAGTCCTGTATTCTTCCAAGGTCCCCATCTCTATGCTTCCCTATACCAGATTAGCTCTAGCCTGCACGGGTTCACTCTCCCAGTGCACATCGTGTGTATGTGGGCTGCACAGATGGTCCATGATCCCGACCATAAGCAACAACTCCTTCACGAGTCTTCAGAGATTTTGCTGCCTTCTGAGAATCCCTGTGACTCATGGTGGTGGTCTAAGTTCCTGTTTAGTGACTCCTCTAGACTCTTGTGTACACAAAGGGGACTCCCTTTTATATATTTTTTTTTGGTGTTTGCAGCATATTTACTGAAATCCAAAAGCTATTTCAATCAAACTTTGAACTAAATTTATATATATATTTATATTTATATATTTATATATATTTTTTTTTTTTTTTTTTCTTTAGAATAAAGATCACGATTCTCGCGGCTTAACATCTTTCACATTATACCAAATAAATTGAGAATTTTTTTTACTGTTTTTTTCCTTGTTAAAAAAAAAGAGAAATTTTATCAAGGAAAAACAGTAAAAGTTAGCCCAATTTTTTTGGTATAATGTAAAAGATGTTAAGCCGTGAGAATCGTGATCTTCATTCTAAGCAAAAAAAGATTGATTTGTCCCCCCCTCCCAAAAAATAGTGTTTGATAGACCGCTGCACAAATACAGTGTGACATAAAATATTGCAACAAACACCATTTTATTCTCTAGGGTCTCTGCTTTAAAAAAATGTTTGGTGGGGTTCTAAGTAATTTTCTTGCAAAAAATGATTTCATCTTGAAACCAACAAGTGTCAGAAAAAGGTTTAGTCTTTAAGTGGTTAAACTTCCCTCATTTACAGACTGAAGTTCATTCCACTGTTTTAAAGAGCAAAACGTAAGTGTTTATAGTTCAGGAATGTTGTGATACTTGGCAGACTGCCTGTGGTGGGTTGTGTGTGGGGTTTTTTTTTTTGTCAGCTTGAGCAGAGAACTCTGCATAAAATTAGGAAAATGATTGTCGGGGGGGGGGGGGGGGGAGAATCGTGATCTTGATTCCTAACGATTAATCGTGCAGCTTCTAGTAGTGGTTAAGTCGTATTCAACTGGACTTGTGTAATTTTTATAACCTCAAGCCATTTTGGTTGTAAAGAGTGTTGGGAAAATACCTCCAATTGTAATAAATAGTTGAAGGATAGAGGACACCGCTGTCAGGAGTGGTAGAAGAGTGCATGTTACAAGAAGAGAACTGAAGAGGTAAACTGGGTCCCCTGTAGTCTGTGGTTAACTATTTTTCTTGTGTTCATTCGCTGAAGTGCAGAGTCAGAAGTGCTCCCACTTACATCCTGTTCCAAATTTATTATGCCAATGATATTTCTCTCATTTACCTAAATAATTGATGTAAACAGTCAGTATAATCCTCATGTTATCAACTATTAAGAGTACAATTCAAATGTTATTGAACAAACCTCCTAATAACTTTTTATATATATTATTAAAAAAAAAACTTACAATGCACTGTTCCAAATTTATTATGCACAGTAAGTTTCAAAACACTTTATAGGTTGTAAAGAACTGAAAATTGTCATTTGGTGTTTGCAGCATATTTACTGAAATCCAAAAGCTATTTCAATCAAACTTTGAACTAAATTTATATATTTATATATATATATATATATATATATATATATATATATATATATATATATATATATATATATATATATATATATATATATATATATATATATATATATATATATATATATATATATATATATATATATATATATATATATATATTTATATATATATATATTATTTTTTTATCCCCATAGCAGCCATTGATGCAGAGATATTCTTTGCAGCATGAGATGGTCCATTGTCCTGCATGAAGATGATTTTGATTACGGGAAGCATATTTCTTTCTTCTGTACCAGGGAAGGAAGTGGTCAGTCAGGAACGCCACATACTTTGCAGAGGTCATCTTTACACCTTCGGGGGACTCTAAAGGGGCCAACCAGCTCTCTTCCCATGAATCTGGCCCAAAACATGACTCCACCCCCCGCCTTGTTGACGTCGCAGCCTTGTTGGAAGAGGGTGGCCGTCCACCAACCATCCACTACTCCATCCATCTGGACCATCCAGGGTTGCACGGCACTCATCAGTGAACAGGACTGTTTGAAAATTAGTCTTCATGTATTTTTCTGCCCAATGCAACTGTTTTCTGCTTGTGAGCATTGGTTAGTGGTGGCCGAATGGAAGGTTTATGCACAGTTGCAAGACTCTGGAGCAGTGGTCATCAACTCCTGTCCTCAGGGCCCACTAACAGGCCAGGTTTTATGTATTACCTTGGAGATGCAGACTAGAATACTGCAATCACTGAGCAGCAAATGATATCACCTGTCATGTATTTCAGTTATCTTGCAAACCTGGCCTGTTGGTGGGCCCTGAGGACAGGGTTGATGACCACTACTCTGGAGGACTCTACACCTTGATGTCCATGGGACTCCAGAGGCACCAGCAACTTCAAATATCTGTTTGCTGCTATGTAATGGTGCTTTTTTTTTTTTTTTTTTTTTTTTTTTTTTTTTTTTTTTTTATATAGAAGCTGCTCTCTTGATCCGATGCATGGATCTGGCAGAAATCTTCATCAATGTGCCTTTTTATCTGCACAAAACCCGTCAGCCACAAATCTCTTAATAGTTCAATGATCACGCTTTAAGTTTTCATGAAATATCTAATGTTTTCATACCTTGTTCAAGGCATTGAACTATTTCACTTTTTTTTATTTTTTTCGGCAGCAGAGAGATCCTTTTTCTTCCCCCATATTGCTTGAAAATGGTGCTCTGCTTAATAATGTGGAACACCCTCCTTTTTTAGTGGGTTTTTTTTTTTTTTTTTTTTTTAATTGGGCTCACCTGGCAATCTAGTTTATCACAGGTGTCCGATTGTTTTCAGTGATCAAAAGAACCCTGAGACACAATGCCACCCATGAGTTAAACTGAAAAACAAAATATTTAATGTTTGACCCGGAAATAGAATTTGCATAATAGTTTTTGGAACAGGGTGTATAGAAATGCCCCTGGCAAATGGGCTGACCCCAAAAGATGCCTAGATTTATGGGGGTGGGTGCCTTTTCAATTATATTAGTAGGTAATAAAGGTCAGCTGGCTAAACTGCGAGAGGGCACTAAAGCTAACGGGTCATAATTTTGGGTAAGACGAGGGAGAAAATAAATCCTTGTAATGTGGACAGGTCTACAGATGGTTAAGAAAAAATAACATACCGGCATTCTACACAAACATAAACAAAGCGGATGGCAATGTTTCAGTTTTGGGTGGAGTTGTAGTGGTAAGACATACCTGTGGAGGGACAGGAGAAATTTTTCAGATGATGCGTGCAGAGTCAAAGTGCTCCCACTTATAGAAATGCCCCCACTTTGAGAGAGAGCCCCAGCTGCAAATCTGTCCTACCTTCACTTGCATCCTTCGGGTCCTTTTTTTTTTTTTTTTTTTTTTTTTATTCATGAGGTCTACAGATTACTCTCAAGTCTTTAGCTTTGCCTGTAGTTTGTCTTCACCAATCGCTTTCAGGATTGCAGCGAGTTCAGCCACTTTGGCTGCTTCTTGGCCCAGACTTGTATCCTCGGAGATTGGGGCTACCCCTTGGGTCCATATAATCCCGATACCAGCCACTAGTTGGAGCTGTTCTTTGTCCTTATGATGATGGGCACAGCCATCTAAATACAGTGGGGACGGAAAGTATTCAGACCCCCTTAAATTTTTCACTTTTTTTTTTTGCAACCTCGGCCAGATCTGTGCCTTGCCACAATTCTGTCTCTGAGCTCTTCAGGCAGTTCCTTTTGACCTTATAATTCTCATTTGCTCTGACATGCACTGTGAGCTGTAAGGTCTTATATAGACAGGTGTGTGGCTTTCCTAATCAAGTCCAATCAGTATAATCAAACACAGCTCAAATGAAGTCCCATCAGGCATTGCAAGGCTGACAGTTACAAGCATGACTCCTACAAGCACAGGCATGATGGGACTTGTAGTTTCGCAACAGCTGGAGGGCCGCCAGTTTGACACCCCTGGTGTAGAACCATCTCAAGGATGATCAGAAGAAATGGACAGCACCTGAGTTAAATGAGTCACAGCAAAGGGTCTAAATACTTAGGACCATGTGATATTTCAGTTTTTTTTTTTTTTTTTTCTTTTTTATAAATCTGCAAAAATGTCTGTTTCTGTCAATATGGGGCGCTGTGTGTACAATATGGAGTGCTGTGTGTACAATATGGAGTGCTGTGTGTACAATATGGGGGGCTGTGTGTACATTGAGGGAAAAAAATGAACTTAAATGATTTTAGCAAATGGCTGCAATATAACAAAGAGTGAAAAATGTAAGGGGGTCTGAATACTTTCCATCCCCACTGTATACACACGGCAACTGTTTTACAGTATTCATCATCATAAACCTTGTAGGGAGACAACAGTTCTTCTAAAGTCAGTGTTCGGGGTCCCTGTGCAGGGATCAGGGGCAGAACAATCATGCAGCTCAGCAATGCCCTGGGCCACTGGAATTTTCTTGTTCTGTTTTGTATCGACTTTCCAGGGGCCCCCCTTGCAAGGATGAAGTTCAAGCATTGATGCGGCTATTAGACACCTTTCCATCCCTGATGTGCTCACTCTGTAAATACTGTAAAGGCTGGTGTGCGGTCTCAACAATAATTCTTTCACCTTTGAATATAACTGCAGAAATTCTGTAATGCCCAGACATTGGACAATAAAGCTTTTTCGCAGTCAGAAAACGTAATCTCTACTGAGGACAATGTTTTACTGGCGTAGGCAATAATCTTACTGACATTCTCTTGTTTTGGTGAAGAAGGGAACTCTTACTCCCCTGCATGTACCCTGTTTTTAAGAAAAAGGTTTTACCTCCTTCTGTCGACGCAAGGCAGGGAGCTTGGGTGAGTCCTTCCTTCACAGCGTCTGCTTGTTTTTTGCCCCAGGACCATTCAGTGTCTTCAGCAGATGAAGTAACTGCTTGCTAATCTTGGCGGAATTGTTGAACTTGCGCAAATGGTTAATAATTCCTAGATTGGCACTGATATGCAGCGCTTATGGGTGGCACTAATGGGCAATGATAGGTGGAACTGTTTGGCACTGAAAATAATGCAGCACTAATTGCTGGCAGCCTGGCATGATAAAATAAAATCGACGATATGTGATGACCTGAGTATACAAGAGCCCATCTTGATACACCCTGCACTCGGCCTCAGTAAGCCTAGTCAGAATGCAGCAGTGGACATCTTGTTACACCCAGCCCATATGATTCACTAACTATATGGGCTGGGTGTAACAAGATGTCCGCAGCCGCTCTGTGAGTGCAGGCTACTGAGGCCGAGTTCAGGGTGTACCAAGATGGGCGTTTGCCGTGTACAGCCTCTGACCAAGACTTGGGCCGTTAATGATTCTGACGGCCCGGTCATCAATGCCGATCAGTGGCGTCTCCAGCTTTCATATTTAGGGGGGGCACATGGGGGGACAGGGACAAAAGTAGGGGGGCAACTATAAAATGCATATATGTGTATGTCTGTCTCCTGGGGCCCTTTACTATGACCCCACAATGGCCCTTTCACATGTTCTGCAGTGAGTTCCCTTCCTACTGTATTGGGGCCCCCCAGGGTGGCAGAAAACAAGAGATATATGTCACCAGCATACCAAGAAAATATAAGGATCCAAAGCAGTGGAAGAACTATCAGGGTTGCAAAGGTTGTCTTGCCACCGGGCCCTGGTGTTCTGCCACTGTGGGGTTCACCAGCCTCCTCTTGCTGTCCTGCCCCTGCTATTGACAGTGCTGGTCTAAGAAATCAGTCTGAGAGTAACAGAGTCCTGGTGGAGTCCTCCCTGCAACTCGCTCTTCTCCCTGCCAATGAGGATGCAGGGGAAGGAGCAGATTGGGCGGCCATGATTGTGTGAGCGCTCGCATTATGCAGTGTCAGTGAGCAGAGGGAGGGGGAGGAATCACCCGCAGGAGCTGACTGGGGACTCTCTCCCTCTTAGACATTGATTTTTTGTAAAAAAAATAAAAAAAATTTTTTTTTATTGGGGGGGGGGGGGGGGCACATGGGGCACAGCATAATGTTGGTGGGTCAGGGCCCCCTCTGGCCCCCCCCTAGGGACGCCATTGATGCTGATGGATGCGCAGGGCTGCGACCCACACCGCTGCCCACAGGCTTACCTTCCTCCTCTGCACTGCAAGGACTCTCACTGTGCCAGAACCTGCGCTCCACCTACTCCCACCCACTCCGCCAGCCCACTGACTTCCGGGATGCAAGGTATCAGGTGAAGCATCGGGAGCATTTGGCCGAATACTCGGTATCGATACCAGTATTGGTGCAACCCTAGTGATATTTAAAAGGCATCTAGCAATTGAGTTATGGTCCTCAGAGTAGCCGATGTTATCGGTCATCCAATGTCGCTGAGGAATGGAGAAACTGATCATTTCCATTTCGGAGAGGTGGCAAACAAGGCCATGGCTTACAAAGCTATGCTCTTGCTTTTAAATGCCATTTTGTTGGTGGGGTAAAAAAAAAAAAAAAAAGTCGCTCCCAGGGACAGAGCATGGTCCAAAGGGGAGACAAGCCGCCATATAAATGGTTTGCCAAAGTCAAACAAATACTTCCAGAGAATTTGAAGTCAATTCTGGTTAAACAGTTGAACTAATACTCTATAAAATTCACCTTCATACAACAATTTAAATTTAATGTTCAAACATCAAAAAAATGCAAAATAAGCAAAAACAAAAAATAGGAAAAATAATAAATAAAAAAAATTACAAATTTTAAATAAAAAAATTAAAATAAAAATAAATGAAAAAAAAAAAAACAGATTCCATAATGTTAGAACAAAATACTGTCATCTTAGAAATTTGACAGGAAACCATTCAGATCCAATTCAATAGACGATGAATCCACTGGGTCTCGTTGCGAGAAATGGCTCGCTTGAGATTACCTCCTCTCCAATGTCGCTCAATGCTGTCTATGCCACAGAAGGTAAGACCACTGTTGTCCCTTCTGTGGACTAGTCTGAAATGATTGGATAGACTATATGGTGTTTGAAAGTGAAGTGGGGATAATTACTGCGCTACATCCAAAAGCGGTTCAGATGTCAAGCAGCTGCATAAAAAATGTGACCAACATATGGAATCGGAAAGGTAAATGAAAGGGGGTGGTGGAGAAAAATAATGCAACAAATCAGATATACAAAGTGTCCAATAAATGTACATAAACTCAGTGAATGAGTGACCAAACACCAGGCGGCCCTGAAAAATGTGAAAAAAACAAAAAAACAGGGGTGTGGGTTATAGTCCAATCAAGGCTGATCTTCTAGTGAAGAGTGATGAAGACCCGAACACTGTTGGATATGGTGGACATCAAAAATATTGCATCATCAATAATAGAGAAGTGCGTGTGTCCTTACCGGAACAGGTGGACTCCTATGTTGGCGACATGGAGTCATACAGACATGGTGCCACAAATGGCCAAAGTGTGGAGCTCAGCAGGGTCCAGGACTTCCAGGGTGGGATCCAGAAAAGAGATGGGGAAAACCTCCAAATGGACCTCCAATCCTTGGTACGTCGAACTGGATCTTGATGGTGGGATCAACAGGACTCTGGAGCCACACTCAGCAAAGCATTATTTTTGTTTCGGCCAAAGCCTTCCTCAGCATACAAAGTTGCAATCAAATCAAGCTTGTATAGAAAACTTTACACTCTGTCAAGTAGGGGCAGTGCATCCTAATTAAAAGCATGCAAGGTTAGTAGATCTTCCTTTTCTTCTTCCCCTTTTTTTTTTTTTTTCCCCGTGTAGCAATTCTGCTTGAAATTTACAGCTTATACAGTAAATAAAACCCAAAACCTTTTTAAAATTTCTATTACGAACGGAACAAGGACTGTATATAAGAATATTGGGAGGCCGTGGTTTTGTAACGCTTCCTTACTGGAGGATGCTGCTGGTGAAGAAACACTTTGCGGTCATTCAGAAGTAACGGAAAGCATTTCTGGAAGGAGAACTCTGGAGAGCTCCTCCCACTTTCCGATCCTCATTTCATAAAGCATTCCTAATGTCTTTAGGGCACCTCTGGCATGCCAGGATGGGTTTTGTCATCCTTGTAGCATTTGGAAAAGAATATTTCTTCTCAATATCTGCTAATTGCAGCTTTGCTCTCAGCAGAAATCGCACTGTGGAGATGTTTCTGGAAGTTGGTGTCACTTTTTTACTGAGAGGAGGGAAAAAAAAACCAATTTACTGAGCAGACTATAGAGGGACATTATGCTGTGATGATGGAGAAAATGTATTAGGAATCATTTAAGGGTCATAAAGATAAAATAACTTGTCAAATTCGTCCTCTTGTGAACACACAGCCTGTGTGGGTGGTTTTCCTTTTGTTTTTCCCAGTCTTTTTATGTCTAACTAGAACCCTCAGATCTTTCCATCCTGGATTACCCCAGAGGTTCTCCAGATTCTGAAGATTGTACAACTCAAGCAATCACCCCAATAACCACCACATGGTAACAATCCGACCATACGCAATAAGGATAAAACGGGAAACCAAAGTGTGGATGGAAGGCTTGTGGACCTTGTAATTGGGTTAAAACTGATTTACATTTAGACAGGTGCAGTTTATTTCCATCAAAATTCAGATTTTAAACAAATCCGTAATGATGAAAACAAAATTTAGTAAAATTCTAATAGTCTTTTTGAAGGAAATTGGCAATAGTTAGCAATATGTTTATTTTGAATTGGTGATTTGAAACTCAAATTTCAGAACACGACTGTATTCTAATAGAAAACAAAGGAATAGCGTGAAACGGGAAGAGAATAAAATGGACTATAACATCTTCTGAAATTCAAATTTCGACTAGAACCAGCTATTCAAAATTTGGATCAGTTAGATATTTTCGATTCTTAATACTTCAAAGGCCAACGTTTAAAACTTTAACCAACCACCTGCTCAGTCTTTGTGGACTTGAGCAGCAAGAAACTATCTGCCTCTCCAGGTACCCTCACGCTGGACCCGCCTCCAGGTACCCTCACGCTGGACCCGCCTCCAGGTACCCTCACGCTGGACCCGCCTCCAGGTACCCTCACGCTGGACCCGCCTCCAGGTACCCTCCTAACACTGTCCACCCATAGGTGCGAGTGCTGCAATAAAATTTAGAGCTGTGACATTGTCAAAGGGAGGGAATATGACGGCTTGTTCTAAACTGGTGTACAAGACTAGATGTTGGATCCTAGACAGGAACTCCATCTCCCACTGCTTCATTTACAATCAAATTTCGGCTTACAAATTTTATTTATTTATATTTTTTTTATTGTATTACTAGACCATTGCAGTGTTTTTCTGGAAAATAACAATTTTCTGTGACTTCTTACCAGTTACCTAGGTGTGAGGGGAAGGAGAGGACCAGGACCTGGAAAGATAAACCAAGAGCCAGAAATTCTACCAAAATGCCCCCCCCCCCCCCTCTTTCCATAAACACGGAGGAAAGGCTATTGGCAGTTGTAGAGGGGTGACCCATCCTGTGGGGACACTTCATTAGCCCCTTGTCCCCAACATTTTTTTACCTGGTCATTTTCCACAATATTTCGTTTGTATTAAACTTTTGTGCTCTATCTGAACCTTTCAATCATCTTTAGGATTGTCTTTTGATGGTTAAGAGGCTCTACTTGTAAAAAAAAAACACATTTCTGTAGATCAGCATTTCTCAACTGGGGTGCCATGTGTGTGTGGTGTTTTTTTTTTTTTATCTGGGGTGGTGTGAATATGGGATGTAGTCTGTCACATTTTTTGCACTGTGTAATGGATTGCCATAGTGACAGGGGCACCATAACCAATGGTTCTCTATGGCCATAGTTGTTATGGTGCTGACAACTGGCCCAACAATGCATGGCAGGGCCACCCCAACATCTGTTCAGAACTGTGCCACCTCCCCCCCCCCCCCTTTCTCTGGATCATTAAGGCAAGGGTTCTAATGGAAAAAGGGGACATCTGATGTGATGAGGAGGAACCTGGCATGATGGGACTCTAAAGGCCATGAGAGCTCTCTGAAGTAGGAAGGGGGGCTTTGATGGGAAGGGGACCTCAGAAATTTTTAGGGGACTTTATGAAGGGGGTCCTCTTATGTGATGAGGGGTCGGGCTTCTGATATGAGGAAGGGGAACCTGGTATGGTGATGCAGTCTCACAAGTGTGGTGTGTGTGTGTGGTGTTTTTTTTTTTTTTTTGTGTGGGATGGGGGTTTTGCTGAGATGCAGCGCAAGTGTACCTGTCTATGCTGGGAGTGCACCGCACAATGTGCTCCCATCAGACCGGGCTCTTGCCAAGATTCCTGGGTCTTGTACGAACATTCAGAACCTGGGACTGGATATGGTTTTTGTTAAATCCTGTAAGTAGATTGAACATGTATGGCCAGCCTTGGAACATGAAAAGCTTGCTCAGGCCTGAGGACCTGAACTGGGCACCAGTTTAGATTTGGCCTTGTGTACAGATAAAGGTGGACAACTGTCACCTCACCATCAATGTCTGCTGCAGGATTTAGGGGCCAAGGCCCTCTTTATATGGAAGGCTCCACACTGGTTGGAGGTGGAGGATGCAGAGGTGCTGCTCAGTGCTTTTTTTTATTTTATTCATCCACTCTCCATAGGAATTTTCCCCATCAGGGGTCATCTCCATAGAACCTCACTGCTAAAACATACGGAGTCCATCGCCGCATCCTTGTGTTGTGTATCATGGATGGTGTCAGCTAGGTCATCCCCCTCCCCTCTGATGTCTCTTTTGGTGGCTTTGCTTGGCTTGCATTTGGTGACTTCTCCAGCCAGTCCTTTTGGAGTGGCTGGTGTGATATCTGTACTCTTTTTTTAATACATCTTCCTGATGAAGTCTATAGTGAAACGCTCTTAACTACCATATCCATCCTATCGCTGCATACTATGTTTGCTAAAGGTGATTTTACGTAACCAAGAGATGGCCCCTGCCCCCATCTATAACTGGCCTTCACAGCAAAGAGCACCTGGAAGGGCAAACGCATGAAAAACCGAGAATTCCCAGCTCAACTTACCAACAGTCTGCAAATGTGTGCTAACTAAACCCCTGTTTTTAACGCAGACTGGTTGGTGAGTTGAGCTGGGAATTTTCTCTGGTTTGGTCTTTCATGCGTTCTTCATTCCATGTGATCTTTGCAATGAAAGACCGTTTATAGATGGGGGCGGGGGCCATTTCTTGGTTACTGGTGTAAATATTGGTCGGGGGACACACTGGCCACCTTTTGCTGCCTATGTGCTGGGTGTCCAGTGTGCCTTTTTTGAGGGGGGTTCAGGTTACCTCCAGGCCCACCTGCCCCTTAATCTATTCATTAGAATGCATGTACTCCCACTGTGGAGACTCTCATACATTTACAAGGGTTAGGATTGCAAGTAATACAGGGTGCCGTGAAGGAAGGGGCCTTGCAGCTTGCGCATGTGTTTGCAAATTTGTTCTAATTAAACCTCCTAATTTTTTTTTGTTTTTTTTAAGCAAACGCATATGCTTACACTAACTTGCTGGATTGTTTAAGTGTGCTCTATATTTTGTTAAATCTAAAAGATTGTATAGTATAAGTTTTTAACCCCTTTTCCCTTTCGCACCTGTTCATCCCCCTATGGAGCAGAGACTTTTTTACATTTATGCTATGGGCCGGGTTTTATTTGGCAATCACTTTGATTTAAGGAGAATCTATGTATGACCTTGTTACTTTAGTAATGACAGAAGGCTTTCTTTTCATGTTATCTTGTAAAAATGTATTTTGCAATCCATGGACAATAAAATTTAACAAAACTAAACAAAATTCACTATTTATTTATATTTTTACCAGTGCTAGTTTGCAATGCTTAGTACCAAAATCATATTTTTAGTGTCCTTTCAAAAAGTAAAAAATTACAGGACAACAAGATGTGCACTTTATCTACAGTAACACCATTTGTTACATTTTATTTACAAATTGTGTGTTTTTTTTTTTTTGTGTTTTTTTTTTTTAAATGTATCTATTTTTTTATTTTATTTTTTTGGGGGGGGGGTTGCTTGATGGCCCAGCAGACAAGTTGGCTGACTGCAGATGGTGACATAACTGATTTAGCCCAAAGATTCCAGCTCACAGGGTGGTTTGAGTGATCCCAGAAATGTGTGGTAATTATTAGGCAGCACCAGATTGTGCCTTATATACATTGTATCTGCTGAGTGTGACCTGACAGCTGGGTTTGGGTGAAGTCTCCCTCCAGTGGTGGTCAGTGGTATTTCAGGTTGTCATTTACTTTAACCTGTTCTCATTCCTCCCAGCAAGCAAGGTCCTCTTCCCATTTGGGGCTCATTTACACTAGTGTTCCTGTCTGATCTGCATTCAGATCATTCTTCAGAGGGCATTTGATGGGCAGTAAGGTGGTCCCCCCCCCCCCCCCCCACCTCGCAGCCTGTTTAAATGCCAGACTATTGCATCACAAGTGTGTACAGTTGCAGAACTACTCCATGAATGGGTCATGCTCAGGCGGTAGTGCCCACTGAGCACAACAGGGGGTGCAGTTTGTGCTACAGCTGTATCATGTGTGCAGCCACTGCCTTGTCAGTTACAGGGGAGTAAAAATGCAGTTCAACCATGGGATTTTATGCCCCCCTAACCTTTAGATCAGGGATATGCAATTAGCGGACCTCCAGCTGTTGCAGAACTACAAGTCCCATGTGGCATAGCAAGACTCTGACAAGCCACAAGCCTGACACCCAGAGGAAGAGGCATGATGGGACTTGTAGTTTTGCAACAGCTGGCGGTCCACTAATTGCATATACCTGCTCTAGTGTAAATGGGCCCTTAATTACTCACTATGAATGTCTCCTTCTCATGTCTCCGTCTCCAGCTAATAATTTATATAATGGTCCGCTGCACCGCTGGGGAACTCTAATAAAAATATATAGTGTGTAATAATATATTAATGTTTGTCTTTTTTGTCTTTATGGTTTGAAGTATTCGTATATTTGAGTAAAAATAAAAGCTGAAAAAAAAAAAAAGTATTGTTTGGTTATTTCATGATTTTCATCGTGGGCTCATCCGGGTTACCATCCGTTTGGTCTGTGCTTAACCCCTCCCGCCCCCCCCGCCCCCCCCCCCCCTGCCATATAAACTAGATTATGTTTTTTAAAATGGAAATGAAAGGTGTAACATTTGTGTATGGAGGGGAGGGTGAAGGTGTGACATTATATTTTTACACAATACAAAGTAGCAGTGCTATAAAAAAAGTAGATTTAGGAATAAAATAGTCCAAAACAGTGAATGTGTGAACTAATAAAACACAAACAACATATGTGATGGCAATAAATAAACAGTCCATGAACGACACATAAAGATGGATTCTTGTGATTGGACACCTCTTGGTGACAGCGCACCTCCCCCACATAAATTGCGTGCCTACCAGAAGGCAAGGTTTTAGGAGGCTGCGGCTAAATATCCAACCAGGGCATTCATCCAAAAGGAAGATGATTGACCACAGATAGTAATGGGAAGGGGCTTGGACTAAGCACCAAATAGCCTGGGAGACTCCAGCATCAACCACCAAGGGAAGAGGTCAGGTGTTACCCAAAAAAATATAAAGAAATGCTCCATAAATACAGTAGTATAAAAGTCTAGTAATCAAACGCTGGATCATAAAATACTAAAAACAGCGCTAAAATAAAAGCCACCAAAAAAAAAAAAAGTGTCACAGCAAGTGGTCAAAACACAAATGTGAGTCTCTATGTAGAAGGTTGAAGACAGTTCAAGGCTTTTATAGGTGTAGAATCACTGATGTCCAAGCGTGCACCTTTCACCAGAAAGAAAACATGTTCCACCACGTGATGCACACTCCCCCAGGGGGTCAAACTCACCAGAAGCCACTAAGAAAAGAGCATCGAGTAAGGTATTCAGCATCCACTTCAATACTAAGTCCTCATCATCAGCAGGATCCTCTGGTAAAGGGGCTCCATATATACCTGCAATGAAACAGAAGCCACGTGTTCCTCTGAGGGAATAAAGATGCAACTGATGATGATTTCCTTGTGGAAACTTCCTGTCGGTTGCATCTTTATTACTCTACTTATTGAAAAGATCAATCCCTCCCCCCCCCCCCCCCTTAAATACAAGTTATGCTTACTAAAAGGATGTGAATAATCCAGCATGTCACAGTATTGGCATCAAGCTCACCGCTGATCGGGGCTCCAAACGAACCGCCCACTGTGATGAGTCCCGGGATGACTCTTACTGTGTGGAGCTAGTAAGTCACGTGGTCACGTCCCAACGCGTTTCGTAATGCCACCTACTTTTTCAAGGCACTGTATAATTATTCTCTAATAAACAAATGGCCCCTGCCCCCACCTATAACTGGCCTTCACAGCAAGGAGCACATGGAAGGGCGAACGCATGAAAGACAAAAACAGAACATTCTGTAGCTCAGCTCACCAACCAGCCTGCCAACGGACCAAATTAACCCGTCCAGCAGTCTGCGTTAAAAACAAGGGTTTAGTTCGCACGCGTTTGCAAACGCATGCATAAGCTGCAAGGCCTCTTCACGGCACCCTGTGCATTGCTTGCAGTCCTAACGCTACTGAATTTATAAACGTCTCCACAGTGGAAGCACATGTATTATATGGATAGATGAGGGGGCCCAATCCCCCTTAAAGGAACAGGAGCTCACTGGACACCCAGCAAGAGCACAATGGCAGCGAAGGTGTCCAGTGTGTCCCCGGACCATATTTTACACCAGTAACAAACAAATGGCCCCCGCCCCCACCTATAACTGGCCTTCACAGCAAGGAGCACATGAAAGACAAAAACAGAACATTCAAACATCCCAACAAAAGGATCTTTGAGTTTATTTTGTGGAACTACAGGTAGCGGACACATTTTAGCAGAGGAGTCCACCTGGCATTTGACAGCCTGGGGAAGACTGTCTGTACACCCGCTGTGCCCATTATGAGGGGTTCCCACCATCCCTGTGCTGAGTTCCCGGGTCTGTACACCCGCTGTGCCCATTATGAGGGGTTCCCACCATCCCTGTGCTGAGTTCCCAGGTCTGTACACCCGCTGTGCCCATTATGAGGGGTTCCCACCATCCCTGTGCTGAGTTCCCGGGTCTGTACACCCGCTGTGCCTATTATGAGGGGTTCCCACCATCCCTGTGCTGAGTTCCCAGGTCTGTACACCCGCTGTGCCCATTATGAGGGGTTCTCACCATCCCTGTGCTGAGTTCCCGGATCTGTACACCCGCTGTGCCCATTATGAGAGGTTCCCACCATCCCTGTGCTGAGTTCCCGGGTCTGTACACCTGCTGTGCCCATTATGAGGGGTTCTCACCATCCCTGTGCTGAGTTCCCGGATCTGTACACCCGCTGTGCCCATTATGAGAGGTTCCCACCATCCCTGTGCTGAGTTCCCGGGTCTGTACACCCGCTGTGCCCATTATGTGGGGTTCCCACCATCCCTGTGCTGAGTTCCCGGGTCTTTACACCCGCTGTGCCCATTATGAGGGGTTCTCACCATCCCTGTGCCGAGTTCCCGGGTCTGAACACCCGCTGTGCCCATTATGAGGGGTTCCCACCATCCCTGTGTCGAGTTCCCAGGTCTGTACACCCGCTGTGCCCATTATGAGGGGTTCCCACCATCCCTGTGTCGAGTTCCCAGGTCTGTACACCCGCTGTGCCCATTATGAGGGGTTCCCACCATCCCTGTGTCAAGTTCCCAGGTCTGTACACCCGCTGTGCCCATTATGAGGGGTTCCCACCATCCCTGTGCTGAGTTCCCGGGTCTGTACATCCGCTGTGCCCATTATGAGGGGTTCTCACCATCCCTGTGCTGAGTTCCCACTTCTGTACACCCACTTAGGAGCTTAAATGCACAAAGATGGGCGGGGAAGACCCAAAACTCCCAGGTTTGCAACAACAGAGCTGGGGCATTATGACCGTGCGATCTCTTGAAGCATCCAAGACCTAGAAGAAGCCAAGGACTGATTAGTCCCTATCTATTACTATTGACTTCCATTAGGTGAACAGACCCTTTATGGACACGGGGGTTTCTAAATAACATTCATTCATAGATAGAAACCCATGTACAAAGGTATAAGAGACACTGCTGTTTGAGCTGCCTGCCCACTAGCACGCAGAAAGAGGGTGGGTTGTAGTGAGGGGTGAAATCCAAATTGGAATGGAATGGTTTCCATTTACTTTATAATTTAGAAATACATTGTGTCTGTATGTGTATGGGGGAGGGGAGGGGGTGTTGGCTGATTGCAAAAACTTCTCTTTAGGAAATTAAGGACTTTTGAAGTTACCACAATGTTTGCTAAACAAAAAAACAAACCTTTTTTCCATTTTTTTTTCTTTCATTTTTGTTGAATGTAATTCAATCGAGGCTCCTTTAAAAGTCTTGGCACCTCGTGCCATGCTGGAAATTGCTATGCATCAACAGAATTTAACGAGATGGCGGAAAATTCCTCATCCTGCGTCGGTGCGATAAGCCACGAACGCCGTTCAGCTCTTTAATAGATTGCCAAAATAAAGCATTTTGTATGCAAATTATTCATAAAGTGGCGTCGCAAATATCACGCCAAAAAAAAAATGAAAAAAAAAAATAACGCCCACCGGTCCTCTGCAATTAGCAGTTAATTCTGAGTATCTGGAAGTAACAGAATCGTGTGTTTTCACACCAAAAGGAGCGCGGCATCCAAGTCGAATAATTAATTCCTCGCTTTATGTTCTAAAATTCCATTTGTGAAGTTGGCTTGTTTTACTTTCTGAACGTTAAGTGATTTTTACTTCTGACAATTTATTTGGGAGAAGAAGATGCAGACATTTCCCTTTTTTTATACTCCATAAGTGAAATGGAGGAACGCAAATGAAATGCTGAATCTGAGGAGTCCATCTAAGGAGTCCATCTGAGGAGTCCATCTGAGGAGTCCATCTGAGGAGTCCATCTGAGGAGTCCATCTGAGGAGTCTTTCACACTCTATTCAAAACTAAAAAAAAAATATGTTTAGCTTTACATTCACCTGTTATCACCTGGTCTCTGCGCTTCTCTACGCAATGCATACACCTTCAACCTCTCCCTCTCCCCCGGCACCTTTCCTTCCCCCGCTCAAACATGCACTCGTTACCTCCATACTTCAAAAACCCTCACTAGACCCCACCCGTTTGAATAACTTCAGACCCATCTCCCTGCTCCCATTTGCCTCCAAGCTCATCGAACACCTTGTCCATCACCGAATGAGCTACCTCACAAGCAACAACCTTCTCAACCCCCTACAGTGTCCGGCTTCCGTCCACAACATTCCACCGAAACTGCCCTACTAAAACCCACCAATGACCTACTAACTGCTAAAACCAATGGCCATTACTCTATACTCATACTCTTAGACCTCTGCTGCCTTTTGTAGCGTCACATATGGCGACCCATCACATTTTGGCTACCCGCTGGACTGCGCATGCGCGATGACGCCAACACTGTGGCGTTCTGCGCTTGCGCAGAATTTTGTGGCCACACCCCTGAGTCCAGGTAATAATAACTTGTAATAATTACGCCGAGCGAAGCGAGGCCGTGCCCAAAGCATGGTGAGCGGCCGTGTGGCAAAGTGCTCTTACAACAGTGTTGGAACGCATATGGTGGCGGTGCGCATACTCTCCAGCGGGTAGCAAAATGTGATGGGTAGCTGAATGTGACATGACACCTTTGACACAGTTGACCACTTCTCCTCCTCAGCAAGCTCCACTCCCTTGGCCTTCGTGATTCCCCCCACCCGGCAGGGGGCGGTACATGGCTTCCTGAACCCATCTCGGCACCCGGCCTCGGCACTCCTCTCAGGAGCCCTTAGTCCTGATCCAAGCAATGGGAGGAGTTATGAATGAATGACTTGTATAGAGCTGCAAATGCGAACTGAATCGCCTCAAGGCGCTTGGTCCGTCCTGTTGGTCCAGCTTGTTAGAAGAGGAAGGTCTTGAGTTTTTTCCTGAAGGCCTGATGGTTTTCTTCCATGCGGATGTTGGCCAGAGTTGTGCAAATATCAAAATGCCTTGATGGGCGGGTCTCAGTCTGGAGAAGTGGGCATTCCTAGGCAAGGCTGTATTTGCATAGGGAACGCCCACATGTGATGCTGAGCCTTCATGATTGACAGTACTGACATCCAATGAATGAAAGGGGAGGACCAGGGACTGTCAGGCTGGGGAGGAAAGGACTAGAATTCATTGGCGCTCAACCTGTGGCCCTCCAGCTGTTGTGGAACAACCTCCACCTTTGGGAGTCATGCTTATAACTGGGAGCCTTGCAATGCCTCGTGGGACTTGAAGCATACCTCCCGAATTTTTGAGATGGGAATGAGGGACACCTATCAGCAAAAGTATGCAGGCATAAGACACACACCCCTGCCACACCCCCTTAAAGGAGAATTGTACAAAAAAACAAGATTGGTTAAATCCACCCAAGTGCTTTTTTTTAACTACTAGTATTCCTTTTATATTGGCTTTTGGAATTTACAAATTCAGCAATTTAGAAATCAGATGACAGGTTTAGCTCTGGGAAACACTTTTTGATAGATAAAATGTGCATTTTATATACATCTATATGGATCAGACCAAAATGAGAGACAAATGAGGAGGAACAAGGGACAGAGGGACATTGCTCCAAATCGGAGACAGTCCCTGGAAATCCGGAACAGTTGGAAGCTATGGTTGAAGCTCCACAACAGCTGGAGGGGCCACAGCTTGAGCACCCATGGATAATTCTGGAAGTCCACCAGCCAGGAAATGGGGCGGGGCTCTATCTGGCTTGCTGCAGCTTCTAATGCACATGGCGAGAAGCTCACAGTGTGTAGTGATATCAGAGGAAGCCGTTTCAGTCCAGGAGAGGAGCCGGTACAACCGTGCAAGACTGAAGGGGAGGCCGGAGGTCAACTTTAACATGACAGGTCCACCTGAGTCGAAGTGAAGGCTGAACATTGGCTGTCGTTCCCCCCCCCCCCCCCCCCCCGATCGATAAACACCTGAATTGTCAGGGGCATTCGACCATTTGTTCGGCCCATGTGCATTGGAAGCCCTGATTGGGCAAATCCTTCATTGCTTCAGCCAATCAGGGCACAGAACACTGTCAGCGCCATGATTGGAGAAAGTAATGACTGTGCCCAATCATAGCCCATTGCTCGTAGACTCTCCCCACAGTATAAAAGGATCCTTCCCAGAGCAGCCATTTGTAGTGTGATATCGGAGTGGAGAGTGATAGAACAGGGCTCTGTTCAGTGCTACTAGAGTGTGCTGTGTGCTATTGTGCTTCTATTGTGAGTGTAGAGTGTCAGTGTAGTGTGAATATAGTGATTAGTGTGTGTGTGTGTGTAGTGCAACCGTTCATTTTTACTTTAGTATTTCAGGACAGGTTTACTTCAGTATATTGAGGTGTTAGTGCATGTGTACTGCAGCATATTGAGGTGCGTTAGTGCACGTGTTCTGCAGCAAATTGAGGTGCATTAGTGCACGTGTACTGCAGCATACTGAGGTGCTTTAGTGCACGTGTACTGCAGTATATTGAGGTGTGTTAGTGTACGTGTACTGCAGCATATTAAGGTGTGTTAGTGCACGTGTACTGCAGCATATTGAGGTGCGTTAGTGCATGTGTACTGCAGTATATTGAGGTGTGTTAGTGGACATTTACTGCATTATATTGAGGTGCGTTAGTGCATGTGTACTGCAGTATATTGAGGTGTGTTAGTGGACATTTACTGCATTATATTGAGGTGCGTTAGTGCATATTTACTGCAGTATATTAAAGTGTTTTAGTACACATGTACTGTAGTATATTGAGGTGTGTTAGTGCACGTTTACTGCAGTATATTTCAGTGCGTTATTGCATGTTTTCTGTATAATATAGTGTATCCGTGGAGTGTGTCTGTGTAGTGAGTACTCAAGTTAAAGTGCACCAAACACCACTTTCCATTGATTAACATGCATCCACATCCACAGTCCCCCCCCACCCCGTCTCTATTACATTTCGGTGAAAGCCCCCTCCGTCATATCTGGGAGGCCAAGAAGAGGCAGATTTTCCTATGGCACTGTGAGGGGTCCAGCAGCGAATGTGTCCACAGGCAAAGGTGGATGTGGTCAGTCCTCAGGCAAGGCAGAATTCCCTCTGTTTAGTGATGTTGCCCGTGCTATCCAGCCACAGCATGCAGAGGAGGTGGTGGACTGGCTTACTAAACCGTCCTCATCCTCCTCATCTTCTGTCACCAAAGCAGAGACTAGTGCGCAGTCCACTGCAGCTGCTAGAGTGGCTAAGCCTGCATCCTTGTCCACAGCTATTCCTGCCATAACCCCAGCTTCAGGAATGGAGAAGTCAGCAGAGTTATTTGAACACAGCATCAGCCACTTGCTCCTTGACAATGCACGGCCATTACTTGATTCAGATGTTGGTTCTGAGTCTGAGGTTGAGGAAGGCAGGAACATGAGTCTACAGAGAGAGGAGAACACTGGTACACAAACTGGCAGTCATAGTCCTCCAGCCGCAGCGTATTGCCAAGTTGTCTCCAGTGGTAATGAGGATGGAGGAGATGATGAGGTCACTGATGTGATTTGGGTGCCAGATGGAGCCATTGGCAAGAGCACCTGAAAGCCACTCAAAAGGGATGCAACTCTGCTCATCTTCACTCCTCACATTTCAGGTCTAACCCCGCTATACCTCATGACCTCTCAGCAGCCTCCACTGACAGGGATGATGGTATAGCACAGTGTGCCGCAGGTCCTTGCAGCACATCTGCCAGTAGCACACCACCAGCCGTAAACCATAGCGGGCAAAGTTCTCTGCCCCAGCTGTTGCAGCCAAAGAAAAATACAGTCACTGACACCCACATGCCCAGTGTCTAAATTCAAGCTTGTCCAAGCTGCTTGCTTTAACTCCTGCCTTTCTGTCTGGTGGATTCTGTCCCCTTCTGTAATTTTGCAGAATGTTCTGTACCAAAATGGCAGGTTCCCAGTCACGATTTTTTTGCAGGCAAGGCCATTCCAGTTCTGTACCATCATGTGGAAGGCAATGTTATGGCATCCCTGGGCAAGGCAGTCAGCCGCAAGGTCCACGTTACTGTTGACATGTGGTCCAGCAAGCATGGTCACGGATGCTATATTTCATTCACAGCTCACTGGGTAACACTGCTTGCCCTGTCCTGCAACTCAGAAGGATGCAGGACAGGGTTTAAAGCTGCAGCTTGTTTTGCTGCCATTTCTCCATACAGCTGGTGCTGATGAGAGATTTGTCAGCTCCATCCCCTCCTCCTATTCCATGCCCTCCTCTGCTGAATTGTCCTATGAACCACAAGTACCCCCTAAGCATTTAAAGGGCTATTCAATAAGTCTGGTTAAAAGGTGCCATGCAGTGTTCAGCTGGTGTGTCTAGGGGACAGGAACCACACTGGAGCAGAGATTCTTACAGCTCCGCAAGGGCAGGCCCATAGGTGGTTCACGCCAAGCCAGCTGGAGCCAGGAATGGTAGTGTGCGATAATGGCACTAACCTCCTGTCCGCCCTTAGACAGAGAAAGTTGACACGTGTGCCATGCCTGCCATATGTCTCCAATTTGCTGGTGCTGTGTTTCTTAAATAGGTACCCAGGGTTGGAAGATCTGCTAAAGCAGGCCAGAAGAGTCTGTAGCCATTTCAGGAGGGTCATACACAGCCAGTGCTCAGTTGGTTGAAATTCAGCGGGAATTCCACCTGCCTGTAAACTGCCTGATTTGTGACATGCCTACCACGTGGAACACAACTTTGGCAATGCCGCAGCAGCTGCATATGCAGCAGAGGGCCGTCAATAATTACCTGTGTCAGTATGGTACAATGACAGGCTCAGGCAGGCTTGGCTTTTTTCCCCACGCCAATGGCTACTCATAAAAGATGCATGCACTGTACTGTCACCATTTGAGGAGGCCACAAGGACGGTGAGCTGTGACAATGCACGCATCAGTGACCCAATCCCTCTTGTGTTCCTGCTGGAGCAGACTCTGCATGACAGAGTGGACAGGGCAATTGAGGCAAGCAGCAGGTGGAAGAGGGGGACTTCCTTTCCTCTCAAGGCCCACTTTAGGCTCACACTATTTTTGTAATGGCACAGAATGCACAAGAGGAGGAGAGGAGGCAGATGACGGCAGTTTTGGAGGCATTGAAGCAGAGGAAGACATATGTCAAACCTTAAGAGGTGGTTTTCTGTCCCCAGAACCCTTGAGAGTAGTACGTGGCTGGGAGGAGGCAGTTCCAGATACTGTAATTCTTAGTGACCCCGAGGACTCTGCTTCTCATGCCTTTGCAAAATTGCAATGCATGGGTTCAATCATTCTTCAAAGCCTGGGAAAGGACCCGAAAATTTGTGACATCAAGGAGAAGGATCACTATTGGTTGGCAACCCTCCTTGGCCACTGTTACAAGGGGAGAGTCTTGGAACTCATCTCATCCCCACAGCGGGAGCAGAGGGTGAAGTCTCTTGAAGACACCTTTAAAGAGGAGTTTATGTAATGCCTTTCCCGACTGGTAGGTTACAGTCTGCCAGAGAATGTAGTTTTGAGGCGTCTGTTGGTCAAGAGAGGACTGTTGTAGAAGGGGGCCGCCTCAGTGATGCATTTAAACATTTTTTTTAGTCTTCGGCGCCCAGCTTCCACATCCCATCGGCAGCATCTGCATCATATGATGGGAGATTATCTAGGGGCGAAAACAGACATTGAGAACTTTCCAGTCGATGATCCATTGGGTTACTGGGTTATGAGAATAGAACTTGTCCAGCATGCAGTTGAGCTGCTGAGCTGCCCTGCACCCAGCGTACTTTCCAAATGGACATTCAGTGTTGCCGGGGTTTTTTGACAGATAAAATAGCGCGCCTGTCTACAGACTCCATTGACCGGCTGACATTTATCAAAATGATTAATTTCTGGATTAGCAGCAGCTATCAAGCCCCTGATGCAGTCGTTGCTGATTTTAAGTGTTTTTGGGATCTAGAATCTGTGCAAGACTGTCTAGGCTGCCTAGCTTTGTGGGTGTTGATTTTATCGTGAAGAAACGTTTTGGTGTAGGTTTCATTGCCACAATTAACAACCAAAGACCAAAGGCAAAAACCTCTATAGGGTTTACGATGCAAAGGCACCACCAACACCAAAAGACCAATTTTTACGCACCTCTTACTTCTATCCAAAGTCTGCGAAACATAAAAATCTCAGAGTGCCCTAAATTGTGGCCTCATTATGCAAACTGGTTACCCAAGCTGTTTAAAAAAAAGCTTGCAGGGAAAATTTAATTGTTTGGCCTTTTTTTTTTTTTTTTATTTAATTTTTCCTGGAGCAGGCTCTATACACTGATGCGCTACATTAAAAGCAGACTAGTGGGACCCCCAGGCACTATATTTAAAGGAATTTTTCATTTTTTATTTCACTTTAAGCATCAGTAAATCACTGCTCATTTAACAATGATATTTTTTAGAAACCTTTTTTTTCATACATACATGTCCCCCAGGGCAGTACCTGGACCCCCACACCATTTGTATGCCCCTTTGACTTGCATCTAACCCTTTAAAATGGGCACTTTTGATTTTTCCAGTTTCGGGTCCCATAGACTTCAATGGGGTTCATTATTCGGCTCCGAAATTTTATAATGTTCGAGAGTCCTAGCGCGAACCGAACAGGGGGTCGTCCGGCTTATCTCTACTAGTAACCCAGAAGCGATGACTGACATGACAACACTTCTGGGTTACTCAGATGCCGATTGTTCCATTTAAAAAAATCCGAAGCATTTAAAAACACCGATCTTATAGACCCCTCACCCCTCCATAAAGAGTACCTGTCACGTGTCTATTGCTGTCACAAGGATATTTACATTCCTGATGACAGCAATAAATGTGCTAAAAAAAAAATCAAAGCAACAGTGCAAAACCCCCCCCCCCAAAAAAATACATCAAATAAAAATGAATTAATACAGCCCCGGAAGGTTTTACCCCCTTCCTGACCAGAGCACTTTTTACAATTTGGTACTGCGTCACTTTAACTTGTAATTGCGCGGTCATGCAATGCTGTACCCAAACGAAATTTGCGTCCTCTTTTTTCCCACAAATAGAGCTTTCTTTTGGTGCTATTTGATCACCTCTGCATTTTTTTTTTTTTTTTTTTTTTTTTTTGCGCTATAAACAAAAAAAGAAGGACAATTTTGAAAAAAAAAAAACAATATTTTTTTACTTTTTACTATAATAAATATCCCCAAAAATCTTTTAAAAAAAACAAATTTCTATATCAGTTTAGGCCAATATTTTTATACATATTTTTGGTAAAAGAAAAAAAATCACAAGAAGCGTATATTGATTGGTTTGCGCAAAAGTTATAGCGTCTAAAAACTATGGGAAAGATTTGTCATTTTTTATTTATTTTTTTTTACTAGTAATGGCTGCGATCTGCAATTTTTAGCGACATTGAGGCGGACAGATCGGACACTTTTGACACATTTTTGGGACCATTGACATTTATACAGCGATCAGTGCTATAAAAATGCACTGATCACTGTGTAAATGACACTGGTAGGGAAAGGGGTTAACACTAGGGGGGCGATCAAGGGGTTAAATGTGTGTTCCCTCAGTGTGTGTTCTAACTGTATGGGGATAGGACTGAGTAGGGGAGGAGACATTTCGCTGTACCTACTTACTAGGAACAAACAACATGTCTCCTCTCTGACAGCACAGGGATTTGTGTGTTTACACCAGTGTTTCTCAACTCCAGTCCTCCAGGCGCCCCAACAGGTCATGTTTTTCAGGCTTTCCATCATTTTGCACAGGTGATTGGATCAGTTTCACTGCCTTAGTAACTACCACAGCCGTTTCATCTGAGGGAAATCCTGAAAACATGATGTGTTTGGGGCGCCTTGAGGACTGGAGTTGAGAAACACTGGTTTACACAAACATCGGGTCCCCTGCCCTACAGCGGGCGCGCGCTCTCTGGTGGCTCTTAAAGGAACCCCGTATATATACGGTGCCATTGCGCTGCAGTATATGTAGGTGAGCTGGGCGGGAACTTGTCCCGAAGAGGCACAGCCATATCATCTGTGCCCACCAGTGCCACCCACACGTGCATATCATTGCCCACCAATCAGTGCCCACCAGTGCATATCAGTGCCACCTATCAATGCCCACAATGCCACCTATCAATGCCCACCAGCGGTGCCAACCAGTACCTCATCTGCTGCCTATCAGTGCCCATAGCTGCCACCTATCAGTGTCCACCAGTGCAGCCTTATAAGTGCCCATCAGTGCAGCCTCATCAGCGTATTACTTGTGTGCAAAATTTTATAACAAAATAGAAAACTTTTTTTGTTTTTCAAAATTTTCCGTCTTTTTTTTTTTTTTTCATTTTTTTTTTAAACAAAAAATAAAAAACCCAGCAGTAATTAAATACCACCAAAAGAAAGCTCTATTTGTGGGGAAAAAAATATAAAAATGTCATGGGAACAGTGTAGTATGACCGCGTAATTGTCCTTCAAAGTGTGAGTGCTGAAAATTGGTCTGGGCAGGATGGGGGTTTAAGTGCCCAGTAAGCAAGTGGTTAAAAAAAAGTGTAAAGCCCCCCCCCAATGATCGTGTGTAAAGGCGAATGCGCGTCTCAGTCCCGCACGCACGCAAACATCGATCGTCCCACACCTGTGAGCTATCACCGCGAACGTCAGATCAGGGGCAGTAATTCTAGTACCAGACCTCCTCTGTACATCTAAAGTGGTGACCTGTAAAGGCTCTTAAAGCGTCACCTATGGATAGTAAAATGTACATCGTTTGTTGCACAGGCATGCGCAATTTTAAAGCGTGATATGTTGGGTATCTATTTACTCAGCGTAACATCGTCTTTTTATATAAAAAAATAATTGGCTATGTATTTTTTTTTTTTTTTGCATTAAAAAAGTGTTTTTTTACCCAAAAAATTGCGTTTGAAAACCACGGCGCTAATACAGTGTGACATATATATTGCAACACTCACCAATTTATTATCTAGGGCCTCTGCTATAAAAAAAATAAATGATGTTTAGAAGTTCTAAGCTTTTATTTTGTAGCAAAAAATTCTGATTGTTACATGTAAACAAACAGTGCTAGAAAAGGCCCAGTCTGGAGGTGGACAGATATGCCCCCCGCCCCCCCCCCCCCCGGTGCCGGTGTTTTTCCGGTGCCGGATCGGTATA